>JAAIXJ010000285.1:80225-281105 GCA_013403705.1 Heliconius hermathena | reverse complement strand
AGCGTTAAAAAAAAAAAAAAAAAGAGTGGTAAATTGTATGTTTATATGATACTAAGCCTGTCTAGGGTGAGGCCTGTCGTGGTGCAAGGCCATATATGTGCCAATGTAGTCGTGACAGGTTGTGGGCTCGATTCTCATTCGAAGAAAAGAAATATTTAATATATGCGTGCTAAGTTAAAAATAAATAAGATTTGATGTGAGGTCCTAACTTTAACGATTTTGGCAATTTAGAAATTTTGTTTATAAAGCAGCAGAATTCATAGTCAAATTTAATTTATGTCAACATAGAAAAACCTACAATATTGTAATGATGAATTCCTTTATGTCCTAGCTGTGGTAAAAAAACAAAAGGCAGCGTTGAGTTTCGCCACTTAACAACACAACATCCTCCATGAAACTATAAAAACCATAAAGTATCCCGCAAAAAATTACCCATTGCAATTTGAACCCACAATCACAAATATTACTTTATTACTTAACATCCCCTAGATTTGCTTAGACAACCTAATCTGTAGATTAATACCAAATTTTCAGTCCATTGGTCCAATTTCCACATTCAGTCGCTCCCCAGTTTCGTTTCACACGATTGATCGCTCCTAGTAAATATTTGATAGGAGTTTTGGTTTAGTATCCTTGTACAGGACGCTGTCAGCGTCACAAAGCGAATAGTGTCGTGTTATAATGTATGGACATATCATTTTAAGTACTGTTTAGTAGTTAGTTGATTGGTATGGAAAAACAGAATACGTTAGGGCTAAAATATTAGAGATCTAGACCAGTATTAGAGGAAATGGAGTGTATTTTCGTAGTGATTATGAACGAAATGATTGTGGGTTCAATTCTCACTCGAGGAAATGAATTAGTTTCATGTTTGATTTTGATTTTGATTTTGTCCTCTTTCTGGTAACATGGCAATGCATCACTCTTCCTTAAAATCGAGTTCTCTTAGTCTATGTAAATGAAATAAAAGACGCAGGAAACATATGTAAATTTGTCATAGTTTTAGAGTAGATACGACTGCTACAACGATTGTACATTTAATATTAAATATAAAAATATTTCTAATATGGTCCGTTGAAATCTTTTGTCATTTAAAAAAAAACAATTATACAAAAAATACGATTATAGCTAGTAGTTTACTTGGCGTTATGTAATAAATTATAATAATAAAACATAAATAGTAAAGTAAGTAAAAGTATAAAAGAGGCTTTCGAGTCCCAGCTGCACAACCTTAGATTATATAAACGTGACAGTTGTGGATTTGATTCCCACTCGGGGAAATGAATATTTATTGCTATGCTTTAGTAAGAAGGCAAAGTACGGCATTGAGTTCCACCACTCTACAAACAATGCCTAGAACATTCTGCGGAATGTGCGGATCGTAGTGTTTCAGCATTAAGCTACCTTTACCTATTCCTATATGTATAACAGGATATAGCGTAAAGCTAAAAAAATAATAATGTTTCAAATAGTTTGTTGAAAGCATTAAAAGTTGCACGGTGCTAAGTTCTGCCATTTAACACATAATGTCAGAAATGGGAACAAATCGAAATTCAAAATTCGGCGGAAAGTAGGGAACGGGAGTGTTTTAACACTAGGTTCTCAAGTTACATCTGCCTACCCTGTTATATGCGGGATACAGCGTGTAACTCAAACAAATAAAAAAAAATATCCATAATGACTTAACAGCACCTTTTATTCTAACGGCATACTCGGTATTCGAATTGGCTACCTCTAAATTTATTACCACAAAATCCTACCCAAATTTCACTAGAACAGGTTCACATTAACGCGACGTTGGTGTCGAGTGTGCACGATAAATTATTTCCAACTGGGAAGTTGATTCTATACGCGTAAGCTGTTTTCTGGTTGTAATAGTTCGGTTTTATTTGAATTTTATTTATAGAGACATTATCTAAAATTGTTGATAATATGAAAATGTATATTGTTTTGAGTGAAATTTTAAAATTTTGTATAGATTTAAAAATAAATTAAATTAAATTAGCTTCAAGCTGTATCCCGCACACAGCAGGGTAGGCAGAGGGAACCTATTGTTAAAACACTCCGTTCTCCACTTTCTGCCGAATTCTGGAGGCATTGCGTGTTGAGTGGCAGAACTCAACGCCGCGCTTAACCTCGATACCAGAACGAAGAAATGGAAATATAAATTTTTCCATTTAGATTTCTTGTGTTAATAAATACAACGACAGGTGTTGAGGTCACACAGTGTAAGTGTAAACGCGATAGGTTGTGGGTTTGATTCCTACTCGAGAAAATGAAACTTTTAATATTTTTATTTCCTCGCTTTAACTCGTTCGTTTCTCATAATGACGTAGACCATGGGCTTGAGTTTCGTCACTCAACACGCAACTATTCCAGAGTTCGTGGATAAGTGGGAATCGGAGTGTTAACTCTAGGTTCCATTTGCCTACCTCGCTATGCGCAGAATGCAGAGAAAAAAAGTCTTTCTAGTATTTATTTTAACTGTATTAAAAGATATACCTCTAAAAAGTACCACTAAGCTTTCCCTTTCCCTTTTGACTCCACCAAATTCCCATATTATATTTCACATAACATATTCCAAAATCTTATTAGCGAATTTATTAAGCCTACGCGGTATTAACACTCAGTTTAATGAGGGCAGAATATCAAATGTCGTTTAACCCATGATTTTTTACGGTTTCAAATTTAATCAGGGACGTGGCGCGTGCTTGTAAAGGCGTTTACACAATGGAGATAATAACATATTTTGTATTATAATATTAGACGTAGGCATGGAGCCGAAAGTGAAACGTTAATTTTGATCGTATAGGAAGTAATGCGTTTCTTAATTAATGAAATTTTATATAGATACTTGGTCTAATAAATTTATAAAAAAACAGTAAGGGGCCCATTGAACCCATTTTCTCTGTTTCCGTTTTCGAAACAAATTTTGTTTTTTTTTCTTTTTATTATATATTTAAACTTCGCATTTTGTTTTGCTAGACCGAGAAAGTATTATTATTTTACATTATATAAGCTATTAACAATTACATAAAAATATTCTGTTATTAGGGTTCCGTAACTCAAAAATTTGTCTCACTACCAGAGCATGGAAATGAAAATATTAAATATTTCATTTCCTCGAGTGGGGATTGAACCTATAACCTATAACCTTTGTGCCCCTGCGCGGCGGCTGACCTCAATTATAACGTGGGTAATAAAATTAGGTAGATCTTAAGCAATAAAGACAAAGTTTAAATGCGTTTTTCTCAAATGTTAAATGAAATTACAAAACCATTGATTTCACACGATAATTATTAATTTTTATTTCATTCTTAGGGTTCCATTACTAAAATTCCCCTGTCAGTCTATTTGTTGGTTCGTCTATCACCAGGCTGTACCTCATAAGCTGTTATAGTTAGTCAGTAAAAATGTTCATATATAATGTATTTATGTTGCAGCTATAACAACAAACATTAATAAAAGGAGAATAAAATAAATATTTAAGTAAATAACGTAATGTAGTGTCGTGGCGCAGACTGACAAAGGTCTGATCGTAACGCGATCGTTGTGGGTTTGATCCCCACTAGATAGATTGAATTATTATTTCGTAGCATTTTTATTTCTTTGCTCTGGCACCAAGAAAATGCCCGGCGTTGAGTTTCACCAATCCACACGCAATACCTTGAAAAATTCGGCGGAAAGTGGGAAACGGATTGTTTTAACGCTAGGTCCCCTCTGAAACTCATTTGATTTGTTTTTATTTTTTTTAACGATAATAGTACGGAGCCTTTTGTGTACGAGTCCGACTTCAATTATCTATTCATAAAAATGATTGAACTACTATTTAAAATAATTACTGTTCCATTAGTCTTGACTGTGATCTCATGAATTATGAAAGAATTGTTCGATAAAAGAATATTTATTTAAGTCGCAATACAAAAGTTTTTTATGGCTGTCAGAGGAGAAACGACGCCAGTTTTTATTACAGTTAAGGAAGTTATTTTTTATTGAGTTAATGGGATCATATTTTAAGCTTTTTATTATTACAATAATATATTTCTTCTCTTTTCAAGTTTATGTTGCATCGCAAATAGCAGAGGAGCCATATGTTTTCTTAGTGTAATACTGCGTTCCCTATATATTGTAAAATTTTTCAGATATTAGTTACGTGTAGAACGAAAAAGGAGGACCGAGAAAGACAGTAAATGAAAATAAATTATTGTTATTTATAAATTAAATAAATATATATATTATTATTATTTATAAAAAATAAATTATTACCATATTTTTTTAATTATGAAAATTTATCAGAGACTTAATATTAACCTCGAAAAAGACAAAACTACAAAATTTTATACTTAATAAATCAACTTCGCTCTGTAAATCGTACAGAGCATGTTAGGCAGAGGGAACGTAGTTTTAAGACACTCTGTTTCCCACTTTCTGTCAATTTTTTTGGACTGTTGACTGGAAAAATTTATCGTCGGACTTTTGCCCTGGTACCAGCGTTACCTCACAACATCGCGTTACAGTCACACCAAGAGTGTGAACTATTAACAGAGTTTTGTGGCAAAAAAATCACATTTGTTGTATGCCTTCTAAAATATATTTTTATTCTGTTAGAGCGGGTACAGAAATATATCAAAATTAATATGAAAATATAAACCATCTATTTATCACGGTTCATAAATACGCTGACAGGCGATAAACAGACAGATAGACCGACATACAGACAGATGGACGAACAGCGGAGTCTTAATAATAGGGTCCCATTTTATCCTTTGGGACGAAACTCTAATAATATCTAAAACAGTGCAAAAAGAAGAAAAATATATATCAATGGATTTATTATTACATACACAATGTAAACGTAACTTAACCGTAAGTATATTATAGCGATATAAACACATGTCGCGGATATGACGCTCCTGTGACAGATTTCCGATATGTTCTTATAATCGACACCGATTACTTCGAAGCCCTACCTAGTCTCAAATGTATAGAGCTATTTATATTAGAAATAGTATATTTATACAATGTTTTTTAATGTTATATCAGATATGAAGAGAGAGTCTAGTGGTTTCGGTGTTGAGTTCCGCCACTTAACACGCAATTCCTTTTGAATTCGGCGGAAGTGATTCAGTGGCTCCAACACGCAATGTTTTGAAAATTCGGCTGCAAGTAGAGTACAAATGGAGTAAAAACGAAGTGTCTTGACGCTAGGTTCCCGGTTCCTACGTTGCTAAATACGGGATGAATATAGAAAAGACACTAGTCTTTATTCATTACTCCGTTTTTTATGATGAGTAATTACCGATTCATGGCCACACTTTATCTAAGTGGACCAGTTTAATCAACTATTATATAACAATTTGAGAGCAAGAGTCGAACCCACGCTTTTTAAGACTGTCTAAGCACCTCTCACCGACGTAACGTGCTCTATATGCTTGTTAAATTAAAATAAGTTCCAACAATCAAATTTACTATATTACATTTTGCTTTGCATTTGTATTTTTGACAATTTTGAAGTGTTATTCCACGTTGAGAAAAGAAAAATATTTTTTAGAAAACGTATAAAAATTTGAAAGCGGGATTTGAACCTGCGCCTAGTGGACTTTTCTAAAAGTAAATTATCTTAGATTTTACATAAAAAAAACTTTTAAAAACAAATCTATACCATTTCTGTAACAATTGCTATACCAAAATAAAGAAAAAGCTATTAAAATTTCAACTCTAAACACTAATAAATAAGATTCTAAATAATCATTTCATTTAAAACCCGAGCGGATCTCGGATATGTACACCGTTTAAATGATATGCGGAACAATATATGAATACACTTGTGTATTCAGATTTAATAGAGCTATTTAAATAGATTTTATTATTTCTATCGAATGTATCACATGAGATGTATCAGATAAAGGATGTATAAGAAGATTTGAAAAATGCTTTGATTTTTTTCAATGTTTGTGTTGCTTCTGCATATAACAGGATAAGCGGAGAGAACCTAGTGGTAAAACGCTTCATTTTCGTTAAGTAGAGATACGTTTTGCTTAATTGTCGAGAAAAAGGGCAAATCGAAAAACTTAAAGTTATTTATAAGAATAAATATTTTTTAGGATAGAAATAGAATGGAATGGAAAATGAACTTACAACCAACACGTTTAGAAATCAGACACTGTCTCACCGGTAAGTTATGTAAGCTGATAAATAAAACAGCAGTTCCAGAGATTATTGTAATCAACCAAACACACCTTTCAACTTAATAATATTCTTATTACATATAGATTAAAACATAATTAAAAGTCTATATATAAATTTCTATACCTTGCAGAAACATAGCTTATTCCAAGGCACGGTACGTCACATACGTTGACGGCACAAAGTGAAAGGCCGGCACCTCCCTAAATTGTATGGAGAGTTGACGTGCTCGAATATAAGCTTTGACCAACGAAATTCAGTTGCAGTACAACGCCAAACTTTCAAGTGCTTAGTATTGGAAACTACTGACGTGTGGCTCACGTTCGTAATATATGAATAATGGAGCTGGATACTGCTAATTGGATGGATATGTTATTTTAGGAAGAAAAAATGTAGTGATAGAATACTCTGTTTTTCATTTTGCTTGTTTTTAGGACATTAGAAGCAAGATTTTTTTTCACATTTTATCTATTGAGTTCCGAATACGCGGAAAGAATCTAATTTTAAGATACTATAGGGATGGGCCCGCCACCACTACCACGATTACCATCGCCGCCATGTAAGTAAAGTGTGTGAACCTTGTAGCGTGATCACGCCCACGACCAGTTTAACAACACCACCGCGCACTCGCACGTGCAGTGAGCACCCGTCGCACTTTTGTATTTCTTCGTCATGGAGCTAGAAACGACTTTAATCACCACCGCTGCCGGTTATGTAAAGAGTGTATACTGTCATATAGCGCGACCACGCCCACGCCCACGCCCACACTCAGTATACTACTACCACACTACACCGCACTTTGTTTTTCCAAAATGCAAAGTAAATCTAAATTAAATATAAAACATATTTTTTAATTAGACTGACGGAAACTAATAGAATGTCATCGCAAAATATAAAATAACTATGAAACATTAAAATTATTCACTAATTTAATTTTTATTAATTTTTTTTATTGTCGTCGTCCATTCGAAGGAATTAAATATTGTTATTTCCTTACTTTGATAAGAAGACGAAAAAGAGGCGTTGAGTTTAGCAACTCCAATAAAACTAATCGATAGTGTCAAAACACTCCGTTCATGTGGAGATAACTACTACATATAAACACAGTGATTTCTCTGAATTATAAGGGTAATTACTAAGATTATTTTAGTGGGACTTAAGTAATCAAGCGTCGGCTAAGCCTAATCGAAATGACGCGTTACATTAATACCCATCACTTGAGGTGCGATTTAACAAGCCTTATTGACGTCTATATAACTAATGTATTGTTATTATATTACAAGTATGAAAAAGGAGGCCAGTAGTGGGCAGGGGCACAAAGTGTGACTGTAAAATCGACTGGTTGTGGGTGCAATCCCCACTCGAGGAATGAAATGAAATATTTATTTTAATTCATATTTTTATTTCTTTGCTCTGGTGTCGAGGCAAAGCGCGGCGTTGAGTTCCGCCACTCAGCAGTGCCTCCAGAATTCAGCAGAAAGTCGGGAACGGACTGTCTTAACATTAGATTCCCTCTTTTTCCCTCATCCTACTCTCTTGTGTGTGGGATACAGCGTGAAGCAGAAAAAAAAGTATAAAAAGTCGTTTAGGCTCATTTGTAATTAAGTCATGAATAAAATTGTTAATGATGATAGTAAGTTCGAATTGGCAAAAAAATCTTTTGCACTATCGTAGGCAAGGATACCGTTATATCGTTTTCTATATGCACCCGAATTCGAGACATTGCGTTTTGAGTAGCGATCAAACCTGCAACCATCGCACTTACAGAACTTTGTTCTACCATGGCAAGACATTATATCTATAAAACCTTAATTTATTTCTTTGTAAAAAGCAAGAAAATATGAAACGCTCACTATACCTGCAGTCAAAGTTACCAAGCTTTGAATATGAGAAATCGAACCCACTAACGTCGCGACATTCAGATGCTGTGCAGCTGCGCCTCGATGGCCTCAATGATGTTTATACTAACTAGATTATTTGCTTCATTGGTGACTAATGTGATATGAATTCACATCGGTTGAGTTGTGTTGTATGGATAATATACATTATCAAGGGATTTCGGTTATATGTTATCATTATGAGTTATATATGTTTAAGTATATTTTAGTATCTAGTAGTGCATTTTAGTACCTTATAGTGTATATTTTAGTATCCCGATTTATTGTAGATTCGATTATCATTTATAGGTTTGTTGTGAATGTCATAATGTTTGAGAAAATTTTGTGATAAATCGCCATCGTTTAGCCATTTTCAGCAGTCAGCGCCGTGTTTTTCTTTTGTTTATTATTTATAGGGTTGCGTACATTTTCAGGGAAAAAAGAACCCTTATAAGATCACTTTGTCGTACGTGTGTCTGTTAAGAGCCTTTATCTCAGGAATGCTTAAAAAAATTTCGAGTTGGAATTCAAACCATATACCTAGATCAACGGCCTCATGATTTCCTGTAAAAAGACGTATTTCTACATTTACTTAAAAAAATATGGTCAAAAATATATAGCAAAAAACGCGTATTTCGACACTATAAAGACGATCAAAATTAATAGGGTACTTCTGGTTAACCTAGAATTATTAAATTTGGCACCTAGCATCTACAGATAGTACTAGTCTAGGAAAAAATCAGAAAACAATACATTTGTGGTTCAATCTAAAAAAAGCCATAAAAGAGGGGCAAAATTTGGTATTAAAGCCGCTAGTTCAAATGATGTATCAGATGAAAGGGCTCTTGTGGTTGCGCTAAGCCTAAATTTCAGAAAAAGCTTCAGATCTTAAATTTTTGTACGGAACTCTTGGCGTACGAGCCCGACTTTCGCTTGTCCGGTTTTTTGTTATAATGCTGATTGAAAAATGGGCCCACGACTTTCGCATTCAGTCAGATGGTATCCTAATTTACCACGACAGCCTCTATAATTTTGCGCCACTTGTTAAATTGAGTGATGCGTATCGGAGAAACGGAGTGTTCTAACACTAGGTTTCTTCTGCCTATCCAGTTGGATGCGTGAAAAAACATCAATTTCTTTTTTTATATTTATTAATATATCAAAAAATATCTATTTTAAATATATATTGTATTAAACATTATAAAAATAACCACAAAAACTGGTAATCATAAAGATTTAGCATCAACCCTGTCAATATTGTATCCATTTTATTGTCTGTAAAAGTAAAATATTGGCATAGAAGGCGGAAAGTGGCACGCCCGGGGGCAGCTGTAAACAACTTTGCTAATGGCCACTTAAACTTTGCGGAGTGGCCACATTACGATTTTTTTATATATAAACGTTTCACATCTAAATTGCTTGAAAAGTAGAAAGAAAAGCGAAGTCAGAACTTCAAATCGAGAGTGTAATTGAAGAAGTTAAAGATTTGCATTTGTATTTTGGTTAATTTAATTATATACTCGGTCCATAAAATAAATTTACTTAAAAAAATATGTTGTAATATGAATTGTATATAACATGATGGGAATGGGTTCGATTTTCATTCAATGGAATGTATTATTTTAATTTCCGCGCTGTTATACATTTAATGCATTGAAAATTGGATGGATGGTGAGGAGCGGAGTGTCTCAACACTACCCTGCTATAAAGGAAAGCGTGAAGCAGATTTTTTTATTTATTTATATTACTTAGTACCTTCTTAAATTATAATATATTTTTTTCTATTTTTATTAATTAAGTTAGTCATATATTCTCTGCTTAGAGCATTAATCAAATTAACAAGAGAGATAAAAAAAAATCTTAATAAACTATAGCTAGATTAAATTCGAAGATGTTAAACCTTTCGCATGGTATAAAAATAGATATATCGAAAAAACTAAAATATACTAAATATATAAACGTATAAATATATAATATATACTACTAGTATATACTTGAGGCCAATCGTGGCGCAGCGGCACGAGGTGTGACTGTAAAACCGACTGGTTGTGGGTTCGATCCCCACTCGAGGAGATAAAATATTTACTTACATTTATATTTTCATTTCTTCGCTCTGGTGTCGAGGCAAAGTGCGGCGTTGACTTCTGGTATTCAACATGCAATGCCTCCAGAACTTGGCGGAAAGTGGGGAACGGAGTGTTTTAACACTAGATTCCCTCTGCCTACCCTGCTGTGTGCGGTGTATAACGTGAAGCTGATTCGATTTAGTTCTTAAAATGAAGTCCCTAAGCTTATAACATCCCACTTCTGTATAAGGTACCACCACTGCAAAACCTTTTTTGATTGTAAATTCCATATTTCTTCATATATTTTGTATGATCCAATTTTCATATTTATTGGAACTCTTATACATTTACGGTAGCTTTATAATATTTAAATTGACTTTTTTAAAAAACATGTTGCATACCTCTGTTAAAAAAAACTATTTAAAACACAGAATAACTACGAATTGTGTGAAAAAAGAAAGTATCTTGAACATCGAGTGCTTAAGCCTATTCAGCTACACAGGTAAAAACTCCTAAAGGACTTAAGGTACTCTTTTCGTCGTCCTTCCTCGCAAATTGAGCGGTACCCACGTACGCTCAATTTTCGAGATATTGTGTACCGAGTGGCGGAATTAAACACCGCACTTTCACTTACTACCCCGAATAAAAATCGAACCCACAATCATCACATTTAAAATCAAAGGCTGTATCTGCGGCGTAACGGCCTTAAATAATAAAACACATTAACAATATATAACACAATCCCGATTTCAAATTGCTTACGTACAAAAATCTTACACATCAATACATTTTAAAGGATTTTTCACCATTTTTACCGTTTACTAACGGTTATAGATTATATTCACGCATTTAGTACTGTAATTATTGTGCCTACAAAAGCGAATAGGTAACTGAATGTAATTTAATGCAACGAGTTATATTACAGTTTTAATTGAGTGTTTAAAATTGAAAATCTCTTCATTCGTGCGCATATTAAGGACTAAAATGACGGTAGGAACACGCGACGCTCAAAGCGGGCGGAGTGGCCTAAGTTATGGGTGATAGCGATTGTGGATGTGGATTGTTTGCTTTTAAATTTATTACGAATTTATCGCCGCGTTTTATTACGAATTCTACGAGGCGTTGAGTTCCGCTTCGTGTGAGGAACGGAGTGTCATAGTACTAGTCCATCGGAATATCATAATATTTACTCTGTCGACTCTACTTTGTAAAGGATACAGTGGGAAGCTGAAAAAATAGTATTAATAAAAATTAAGTGCATTGGACCTAACTGTGTTGGGACCTAACTGTGTTGGACCTAACTCTTATATGTACAGTGTGACTGTAAAATTGACTGGTTGTGGGTTCGATCCCCACTCTAGAAAATGAAATATCTATTTAAATTTATATTTTTATTTCTTCGCTCTGGTGTCGAAGAAAGCGCAGCTTTGAGTTCCGCCACTTAATACGCAGTATCTCCAAATTTCGGCAGAAAATGGGGAACAGACTGTCTTAACACTAGGCTCTCTCTGCTTACTCTGTTGTGTCCAGGATACAGAGAAAAACTGATTTTATTTTTATATATATAAACACGCTTCATCTCACAGCTTAAAGTGTATGATTTATATGCTAAGTAATATCGCATTAAAATTGTCCCCAACAGAGTCAGGCCACGCCCATGGAAAATGCCTTATATCCTTTATATTCTGAAGTTATTTATAGCCTTTTTAAGCAATTCAGACTGCTTACGTCGTTCGCTTTGTTTAGTCACATCGAAAAACATCTAAAACAGTTGACTTGAATTGAGGGAGAACTGAAATGCAGTTAAAATAAGCTGATGAGAGTTTTTTTTCATAAATTTTATTAGAAGCACAAATATACTACTGATGTTTTTAGAAAACGTAAAGAAATTGCACACAAAATCTCACCACTTGGAAACTGTTTAAAAGAGGTTCCCACCTGGAAACCTAATGTTAGGATACTCTGCTCCCATTAAGACACTTCTGTACCTCACCCTATCTTTATAAATATCTATTTATTAATCTATAGATTTTAATATTTAAAAAGTATTTTCCAGTCAGAATACGCGCGGCATTAGATACCGTCAATTGTCTCATATTATCTCTGTTAACTATACAACAGAAAAATAAGTGACACGTGTTGATTTCTCCATGTTATTTTATTAAAGCCTATTATTTCATTAACAGTATTTTTAAAAACAGTACATTAATTGAAAATTCAAACGAAGTTATTTCTATATTAAAAATATTTTTATATATTTCAAATCAGGTTACTAAAAGCACAGCGTTAGGTTCCCCCACTAAATTTATTACATATTAGGTGACGGAAGTTATTATTAATTATCTTATGCGTCGTTATCAATCGTCAATCCGTTCATTTTTTTATTAAAGTCAAATAAATTCACAGCGTTTTGAGAAACAGTAATTAAACCTCGATCAGAAATCGCCAAAAATAAAAAGGACTTTTCCGTTAGATTACACAGTGCGGCGTTAAGTTCCGCCATCCACCATACAGTATCCCCAAAGGGAGGTGACGCGTGTCGATTTCTCCTCGTTATTTTATTAAAGCCTAATTCATTAACATGATTTTCAGTAACAGTAATTAGACGGACTCGGCTGAGGTCATGACTTATTCATATTTAAAAGCTGTTCGTTTCCTTAATTAAAATAAACTAAGTAACTTCATGAGGAAAGAGTTTGACGTGGACTGAATGTTTAGACGGTTTAGAGAAATTCGCAATTTGGATTTTGAGTGTTTATATTAGATATTACTCTTATTAGTAAGTCTTATTTTATAGTTATAACTTCGTTGGTATAAATGTATTGATATTTTATTATTATATATTTTTTTTAACTTTTTTTAAAATGGTAATCTACACTTAGGAAAGAAAAATACTTATTTAAAAAACGTATAAAACTTTGAACTGACCAGGGTCGATTTCCGGGTCCAGGGCGGGTTCGCTTCACGTTCAAATTTTTATGCTTTTTCTAAATAAGTATTTATTTTTTTTATTGTTAAAACAGGATGTTTTATAAATAATTTGTACATTTTATTCATATTAATCACATTATTATATTTTTTTAGCTTCATGCTAAGTCACAGTTGGGTAGGCCGAGGGAAACTTGTGTTTAGACACTCCGTTCTCTATTTTCACACATAGAGTGAAAGTGGAATGTGTCTCTCGAAATCTAGTTTTACGAAATTGTAATATAAATCTAAAAAATAGGAGGAAGTCGTGGCACAGTGATATAGCATCCAATTGGAAGCACGACCAACCGTTGTGGGTACGATCTCATGCGAGAAAATTATGCTACTTTCATTTCCTCACTCGGATAACCAGACAACTCGCAGCACTAAGTTCCTCCAATCAACATACAATGTCTTGAATTCGGGCGGAAAGTGGAAAACGCAATGTCTTGAAATTAGTTCATTTATCCCGCATAGCAGGTTCCATGCGGGATAAAGCGTGAAGTTGAAAAACACATCACAAAACATTAAATCCCTAAATATTGATGTTATCGTATAATCAGTCATACAGGTAATGCAACTACCGTTTATATGTTCCCGTGAAATATGTAAGATTGATGGAGGCTTTTGAATGTTGTGTGCATTAAATTCCTTTTAGTGGAAAACCTTCTTAGTTTGCAAATAATCTACGTATCTGTTATTTGACTTGCGGTGAACAGGTAGTGGATTCAAATTTGATTTGGGAGAATATTTATAGCGTATATAATTATATGTTATCTAAAAAATGCAGTGTTGTATTTTGTCACCAAAATACGTGGTGCAGTGTTTCTCAAATCTTTGGCGAAAATGGCACTTCTAATGATTTATTTTTACTAAGATTATATTGAATTTTATACTAAAGAGCCACACAATATTTTTTGGTCTCTTACCCTTATAGGAAGGGTTATTAGGGTAACAACCATTACGCAAAAGTTTTGATTATATTCTCGATTTTGACTGAAGCCAGTCGTGGCGCTGGCGTGCGACTACAAACGCGATTGGTTCTCATATATTCTCGTATACTGAAATATTTAATATTTCCATTTCCTCACTCTGGTAACGAAAAAATCCAGCGAAAAGTGGGGGCTGGTGTTCTAATAGCAACCGAGTGTCTCATCACTAGGTTTGCCTAGCCTGCTATGTGTGTGGGATACTGATATAAAATACATATAAAGCTGATTTTTTTTAAATAACAGCTGAACATTGTAAAAGTTGGACCGAAGCGTCGCTTCGTGGACAATTACATCATAAAAACTTTCTTCTCATTGAAAATATTGACACCCACTGACTTGACAGTACGTTTTTCGAATTTGGACGGTAATTGACGTCGCAATTCGAGCCATTGCATGATGAGTGGCGGGACTTAACGCCGCATTATATATTTTCAAGAACTGGAATATGAAAAAAAACTCCAAACGAATATAGAATCCACATAGATAGTTTACGGTCAAAGATAATTATGAATTCAAAAAAAAAAAAAATGTTCTGTATCTTTCATTATTATTCAATCAAAGCTTAACAAAATATTAAATATATTATATTATTATTTCATTAATATGAAGCCAGTCGTAGCGCAGGGGCACAGAGCGTGACTGTAAAACCGACTGGTTGTGAGTTCGATCCCCAATCGAGGAGATAAAATATTTACTTAAATTTATATTTCCATTTCTTCGTTCTGGTGTCGAGGTTAAGCGCGGCGTTGAGTTCTGCCACTCAACACGCAATGCCTCCAGAATCCGATAGAAAGTGGGGAACAGAGTGTCTTAACAGTAGGTTCCCTCTGTCTACCCTGCTGTGTGCGGAATACAGCGTGAAGCTGTTTTTTTTTTGTTTATTTTATTTCATTAATATCATTTATGTTGGGTAAGTCCAAAAATATGTTTTTACGACATCAAATTACGAAATTTTGATAGTTTAGGGCTTAATTCTCAAAGGAATCAAACCAAACGTAAAATATTTTACTTTATCGCACAAAATTTAAAGCACAAATTGTAAACAGTATATTATTTGTTAAGTAAGAGGAACACTGCTATTAAATGGCTCGCTTTAAACGTCTATATAAATCGGAATTTTGCCGTTGCTCGGACACGGCTATAATATAACGCGGTAATAGCGACTCTAAGTAACTTTATGAACGCTTAAGAAAATATCTTATTTTAATACTTTTCACATGTTTTACAAGGGTTTGCTTTGTTTTTGTGAAGATTTTTCAATTTTGTTTGAAATATTTTGTGAGTTGTGAGGTAGTGGCACGAACACTGTAAGATCGAGAGATTGTGGGTTCGATTTGTATTTTTTTTTCATTTCCTAAAAATATATTTAAAACATTAAAATTGTATTTTTTTTAAATAATTTATTAGTTTTTATATTTATTTTATATATTTTTTAAGTTTTATTCCGCACTAAGACCATTAGAGATATGACGTATAAATAATTTAACTTAGCGAGACTCCATTCAAACAGGCTGACCACTAAAGTCTTATATTTATCAAGCATCAAGCTACTACGAAGTTCTTACAAGTTTCAACGAATCTTTTTCCCCTCGACACCAGAGCGAAGAAATTAAAATATAAATGTAAATAAATATTTCACTTCCTCGAGTGGGGATTGAACCCACAACCAGTCGATTTACAGGCGCACTTTGTGCCCCTGTATGGGGCATTATGCCTCAAGTATTATTTTTATAATATTAAATCCAATATTACAAGCTAGGTCATATTATCATTAGTTAGTTATGTTATCAAATTATTGGGTATTAATAGATAATTATATTGCAGGAGCAAGCAAGCCATGCGTTTAATTATTTATTAATGTAGAATTAAATTCTAATATTTTTAATATTAGCGCCATATAGATATATAGATATAGCTCAGTTGATTGTTTGTTATTGTTCATTGGTAGCACATGACAGTTTTAGGTTCGATTCACGGTATAGAAATAAATAAAAAAATTAAATTAAATCAGCTTTACGTTGTATGCCACACAGCAGGGTAGGCAGAGGGAACATAGTGTTAAGACACTCCGTTCCCCACTTTCCACCGAGTTCTGGGGGCATTGCGTATTGAGTGGCGGAACTCAGCGCCGCGTTTTGCCTCAACACGAGAGCGAAGAAATGAAAATATATATAAATATATATAAATATAATGTAAATAAATATTTCACTTCCTCGAGTGGGGATCGAACCCATAACCAGTCGATTTTACAGTTAACTTTTTGTCTCTGCGCCATGATTGGCCTCAAGTATAGAAATATTTCTAAAAAAACTTATTATAATTACTTATGTGTTTCGTTTACCAATTTCGACTGGGTGGACTACACGGTTTCTGTTACCGGTTTTGGTTCGTGATCACACAAAAAAATGTTTACTGCGACATCATAATAATACATTTTTTTTATATTTTCAGTTTCAAATTACATTTAATTCTTTAGTTTAATTTGGGAGATGAGAAATTTTGTATAGAAATATATTTCTTGCTTCTCTTCTTTATTTATTCTCTACATTTACTGTAAAATGAGAAAAAATCGCGATATGTGTAAGTATTTGTTGGGAAAATATCTTTCTTGATTTTAATATGATTTTAAGCAATAAACAGAGTTATTCAAGGGTAGGTTTATATTAAAAGCTGAAATATCGATGTTGATAAGACAAAAACAAACACAAGCATATTATATTAATATAGCCCACGTAGGTGTATTCTAAAAAGAGGATACCAATTAAGAAACATAAACACAGTCTCTTATTTATAAACAGAGATTAAATCAAATAATAAAAATTCTTGTTTTATTTGTTTATATGTTAATAAGTTATGAATATAACAAAAGAGAAATAATTCTTTAAATATAGAATAGTTTTTTTTTTGCTTCACGCTGTATCCCACACAAAGCAGGGTTGGCAGACGGTATCTAGTGTTAAGACTTACCAATTTTCATGATATTGCGTGTTGGAATCCGAGTGGAAATCTAACTCACAACCGCCGTGGTAATAATCAGATGCAATATCGCAGGCATAATTATATATTCAAATGGATGCGAGTAAGATTTGAATTTGGTCTGTGATCCTGTCCAAAATCTTTACTCATAACTTCATGATAAGAGATAAAACTTTTATTATTCGTATTTGGCCACATCGAATCTGTTGGATCTAAGTCTGAATCTAGTCTAATGCATGATTTTTCATTATTATTTATTATCATGATATTTAAAAAGTTTATATAAAACGTTCTATAAAGCGGAATATTGCATCTGAGCACAACGTAGCGTCTAATAGCGCCTTAATGTTACTTTACGAGAGTACGGGGATACGGAAATCATATTTCTCGTCCCTTAATACAGCTTGTTTGTAGTATTTTCAGGGAATTAGCCCCTTTTTGATGAGAATCTACGACAAATGTTTTGGGTGGCTTTGGAAATGATCAAATGTGTGGTTTGTTTTAATTAATTTGATTGTTTTGTGGGTTAAATTTGAAATAAATTTGGTTAGTAGTTGTGATACAACACTGGGCTGTGGGGATTTCACCCATAGAGTTAATTTAAAGGCACAAAATATAATAATTTCATAAAATAGTAGACGATAATATTAGAATTCCTACGAAACAAAGACAATTCGTTAAATAACAATATTATCTATATTTTTATTATCTAAGAACAATTATTCTTATTAACGAATCTATTGATACTTACATATTCGTAGCTATAAATAAAATAAAATAGTATTAAATAGCATTTTGCACTATTTAAAATCCGTTGTTTTTGAAGCCGGTGTGAATCTGGCTAAATTTTAAAAATATTATAATAGTTGTTTCATTTAGAAAGTAGAGATACTACAAGCAAATTTTGATTAGCCTGACAGGCATGGAATGGATTTAATAATATAGTTTGGAGAACATGTAATTTAACTTTCAAAACAATTTCTTTTCAAAACAATTTCTTTTTACATGGATGCAATAAAATATGGTCGTAGGTTCGATTCGACTTCACATTGAGCAGAAAGTTTTTTGTGCTTAACGCTTTGTTCCGGATATTGGAAGAAGGCAAAGAGAATCTAATGTTTCGATAGTGTGTTCTCCTCTTTTCGCCTGAACTTGAGACATTTCATATTGAGTGAAGGAACTTAACAAAGCGTTATAAATATAAACATAACCTTTGGAGTCCTAAAGCGCTACGTATGTCGAAAATATTGTAGGGGAGAGGTGCCATGAAGGGGACACCTACTGATAGGGACACTTTAAAATTGCTGAAATAAAATTGCACTTAACTTCACGCTCCTGTCACTTTAAAGATAGCGACGGCGTTCGAATGTTTGTAATGCCATAGCAAATTATTCCTTTTCTTATTTTTGCCAATCCTTCCTTATTAAATAGTATAAATTGATTATTAACTTATCAGTATTGAATTTTATCTATTAGATATATACAGCTGCTATAGCAAAACATTAGCATTTTTTTATTTACATGTGTGTATTTTGTGATTGCATTTGTAATTTATGTATAATATAATATTTATGAAAGCGACGCAAAAAACGGCTATGAACGGGACGACTTTAAAAATGCTGTTGATTACTTATTTAAAAAAATACTTATTTAGAAAACGTATAAAAATTTGAACGCAGCGGGACTCGAACCCGCGCCTCCTGGAAACCGACCAGGCGCTCTGTCCACTAAGCCATGCGTTCAATAAGTGTGGAATAACATTTTAAAAATGTTTAAAAATACTGTTGATTGTTAAAATTGTTAAGATTTGACTTGTTTCTAAAGATTTTTAGTTATTATAAAGTTAAAGATTTTTATACTATTTTTTTACTGTTGATTGTTAATAGTAATATTTTTTATAATTAATATTATATTTAAAAAAAAGTCAGGCCAGTCGCGGCGCAGAGGCTGAAAGTGTGGCTGTAAAATCAACTGGTTGTGAGTTCAATCCCCATTCGAGGAAACTTTCTTCGCTCTGGTGTCGGCGTTGGGTTCCGCCACTCAACATACAATGCCTCCAGAACTCGGCGGGAAGTGGGGAACGGAGTGTCTTAACACTAGGTTCCCTCTGCCTACTCTGCAGTGTGTGAGATACAGCGTGAAGTTAATTAGATTTTTTTTAACAGATAATTATTACTAAGTAAAGAGTTTTAAAACTAGATTCACTTAGATGGTGCTTATACTTGTTGTTGTGCTTATGACAAAATTAGTAAGACTATTATAATAATAATGAAACTTTGAAAATTTTATTCTTTGAAATTCATATGGTGTAAGTTTAGCTGGGTTAATCAAGATTTTTTTACAAATGATCGAGTCTCTTTCAAAACAAGCTATTTATGAAAGGGACAAAACACACATTGTTGAAGACTGAGAAAATAAATGACTAAGAATCAAGAATTAATAATTATTGTGTTTTATTTCTATAATAGGTAATAGGTAAAAAATGGAAGCGTCCCATTTACCTTTAACCTGTTCAAAATGTTATCTCACGTATTGAAAACGAAACGGACTGAAAACTTACTGGATACAAATTTCATACAAAGCAGACAAAAAATATTTAAGATTTCTGTTGAAAAAAATATGTTCGCCATCGTCCATTTCGTGTATAGAAAATCCACTTTAATTACTTAATATAAAGAAGAATTTAGTGAATTTACTGCGGCCTACGACGGCATTTTTATGAGTTTCAGTAATTGCTTTCACAGAATGTACTACAAGTGAAACTTCGAAAATAAAATGGAAATCGTCGCGATAGAACACATTAATTTCACATACAGTGAGCGTTTTTGTTTAACCAATAACTATATGTGAGTTTTATTTTTTTATAGGCACCTGATTCTTGTTTTTTTTATTTACGCTTTATTTCGTCCCTTCGTTTCGTTTCACTTTATACTAGCGTAGACAGAGGACCTAGTGTCAAGACTCTCCGTTCTCCTCTTCGAGCCATAGTTTTTTGAGTGGCGGAACCCAGTGCTACACTGTTTTTACCACAGCAGAGAACTTAACTTCACGCTGTATATCTAGCGGGGTAGTCAGAGAGAACGGAGTGCCAAACGCTACGGTCTCTGTATACTCACACACTTCAGAGAAAATTAAAATGATTAATTCCACCCAAGTGAGAATCGAACCTACGTTAGGATACAGCTGACTGTAAATACGACGGTCACAGCACCACATTGGCCTGGATAAGAACCTTATAAAATTATTAAGGCTATATGAAAAACATTATTGAAAAACGCTATTGCAGCGTAATTCGGAAGAGTTTAAAATCAAATCAAATCAGCTTCACGCTGTATCCCGCACACTGCAGGGTAGGCAGAGGGAACCTAGTGTTAACACTCCGTTCCCCACTTTCTGCCGAATTCTGGAGGCATTGCGTGTTGAGTGGCAGAACTCAACGCCGCGCTTGTCCTTGACACCAGAGCGAAGAAATGGAAATATAAATTTAAGTAAATATTTCATCTCCTCGAGTGGGGATCGAACCCACAACCAGTCGGTTTTACAGTCACACTTTGTGCCACTGCGCCACGACTGGCCTCAGAAGAGTTTACGTGTTAAATTTATTAGATTATTGAATCACATTTATTTATAAAATCAAATTAAATAAAAAATGAGGACTTCGTAGCACGGTGCCACGTGGGACTGTAAGAGCAACGATTGTGGATTCGATTCCCACTCAGGTGAATTGATTATTACTTAATAATATTTTAATTTTTTTTGCTCGGATTTTATGTCTTGAAAATACAGTGGAAAGAGGGAAGCAGAGTGCGTAGGTTCCCTCTACTTACTCTTCTATATGCGGTATACAGCATGAATCTAAAAAAAATTGGTTCCCTACAATCATGGAATTGGTGCGAATGCTACTCGCCCCTGACCTATTTGAAATAAATAAATGTGTTTTAAATTACAAGAGTACTAAATTAGATACTATATAATAACAGAAATACATTTTAATCTCAAAAATACTGCCAAAGCTGTCTACAGTATATACAACACAACTTCAATACTCAGAACATATAGAAAACTTTACGTTCAAAACAATTTTAATGTTCAAAACGCAAAATCAACTGGAAATTTGACCCATTTCAAATTTTAAAGCAAAAGTTGCGAACAGAGCGCCGGATGTTCTATGTTTATAAAAGCTTGTGTAAGATACTTTTAGATACTTTATAGTATGATTTCCTTGTTTTTTTTTGTTTTTTAGTATGATATATTTAAGTAGAATAATCTACTTATATACATATGGTTAGACAATAGAAAACTTACATTAAAAAATAATTTATGTTGAATTGTGAAATCTTTAAAGGAAAATATTCCTAAATGAAGAGTAAAGTGAGAAGCTGAAAGTATATACAAAACTTTACATACATAAAATTTTGTTTCTTCTATTCGTCTTCTTCTTATTCTCTAAAAATGTCAAATTACCATTATTATTTTTATGTTCATGTTCATTGGCATTTACACTTAGCAGGGCAGGCTAATAAGACACTCCTTTCCCATTAAGACGGCGGAACTCAACTCCGCGCTTTATTTATTATATTTTTATAGATTTATATTAAAACACAAATATATTCTATATATAGTTCTTTAAATGATATAGTTCATTAGTATTTACAATATTTCCCATCAATATTTTTTTTAGCTTCCCACAATATAGCAGGGTAGGCAAGACTTCCTTTCCCCACCTTCCATGTGTTGAGAGGCGGAACTAAACGTCGCGCTTTATTTATTTTTTTTAAAGGTTCNTACATAAAAAAATAATTTATGTTGAATTGTGAAATCTTTAAAGGAAAATATTCCTAAATGAAGAGTAAAGTGAGAAGCTGAAAGTATATACAAAACTTTATATATATAAAATTTTGTTTCTTCTATTCGTCTTCTTCTTATTCTCTTAAAAATGTCAAATAACAATTATTATTTTAATGTTTATGTTCACTGGTATTTACACTTAGCAGAGTAGGCAGTGGAAATCTGTGGAATCTAGTAATAAGACACTCCTTTCCCATTAAGACGGCGGAACTCAACTCCGCGCTTTATTTATTATATTTTTATAGATTTATATTAAAACACAAATATGTTCTATATATAGTTCATTAAATGATATAGTTCATTAGTATTTACAAAATTTCCCATCAATATTTCTTTTTAGCTTCCCACAGTATAGCAGGGTAGGCAAGACTTCCTTCCCCCACTTTCCATGTGTTAAGTGGCGGAACTAAACGTCGCGCTTTATTTATTTTCTTTTTAAAGGTTAAGGTAAATTTACTCCGTACCGCTTGGGTATTAGGAAGTAAAAGAAGTGACCAGTAAAGCAGATTTATTGAGAGAACATTTATCTAACTTACGTCTCTCTTCATACTAAATGTGTTTCTCTCCTCAATGGTAGAATGTAAAATGAAAATTTCTATAATACTTATGTTTATAAGAGTGTGGTTATACAGTACAGGGATTTAAATATGATACATGTTGGTAGTGGGTTCGATAACAATGCATTTGTGTCAGGTTTTTAGATTGCTTTAGTAAAAATTAATTAGTTTTATTTCGTCTCAATGGTCTAGGTATTATAACTTTGAACCTAAAATAATAATAAAATAATTATTAAGTAGTAGTACTTGAAGTAGAGACCAGTCGTGGCGCAGGGGCACAAGCGTGCGACTGTAAACGCGACTGGTTGTAGGTTCGAATCCCCACTAGAGGAAATGAAAATTTACTTAACTTTTTCGCTTTGGTGTCGTGGCGTTGAGTTCCGCCTCTCAACACGCAATGCCTCCAAAATTCGGTGGAAAGTGGGGAACAAAGTGTTTTAACACTAAGTTCCCTGCCTGCCCTACTTGTTGAGGAATACACACAGACATATATATTATTATAATTATTATTACTTCCCCAAATTTTACAAATCCAATTCCGCACAATGCTACCTTTTCGGCTATCCAGACGCACTCTTTCCGTATACCGTCGTACTCGTATGTTTGTATGTAAATTACAGCGAATGTTTCACGGTATTAACTGATTTGTTCAGGATTTATTTGCACCGCATTTTGGCACGAAACGGGTTTTTAAGTTCAATTCATATGTATACAGTAGACTGAATTATAGCTTAATTAACCACTTTTGTATTGTTCGTGGAATTGTTGATGTGAAGATTGTAAGGGGCTTTATATTTTGTGACACTCGTGAGATGAATGGGGAGATAGTGACTTATTATTCTGTTTTATTGGTGTTGAGGCCAGTGGTGTAGCGGCACAAGCGTGTGCCTAAAGGCCGACTGGTCGTGTGTTTGTTAAATATTTTCATTTCTTCGCTCTGATGTCAAAGCATAAGCACGGGGTTAGTGAATTTCGTAAAAAAGTAGGGAGCGGAGTGTCTTGACACTAAGTTGTCTACCATGCTACATGTAGGGTAGAGAGTGAAGTTGAAAAAAAAATATACAGGACTACATGCAAAATATACAGGCTGAAACTAATAAATTAATTTTTACAAAAAAAAAAGATTTCAAACAACGGTTGAAGTCGGTGCCAAGTAAAACAAACAACCTTAGTAATTCGATATTGTAGTAAGGTTGTTGTTTGGACGGCCTTTAAAATTATAAAATCTTTTTTTAAATTATTTTTGTTCAACAAAACAAAGTACATTTTACTTTATTAAATTAGTGGTTGTCCTATGTAATGTAAAACTTTCTAACTTAATTAGGTACTATTGTGCTTACTAACATTTTGGCATATTGATAAGAACATACATAAAAAATATTCGGGCAAAGTGGGAACCTCTCCCTGTTTTGAAGTCGGTGTAAAATGAGAACATCCGCTTTTTTTTGAATTGGTGAAAAAGATATGCAACGATGAGGAAACTCACTTCTGATACCCATTTGAACAGTATTTTTCCTTGTAACTATTACAGTACAATTATATTTTTTACCAAAAAAGAAACAATTTGTTCAATTTTAACCGGATCCCATAATCAGAACCTAACCAAACTTTCACCAAACTATCCTCTAAGTGTATCCTTTTAAATAAAAATTATCAGAATCATCAGAATCTGTGGGCATGATATTGAGTTATTCGTCCATTTGTCGCGCACTTTTCTAATGCAAATTTGAGACTTATGCGATTTTCTCGTAGATACTATTGTCAAAAATGGATCAAAAATGGGACCACACGGGAAGCACTAGCTTTCAAAGAAAAAAAATTTATCAAAATAGGTTCACTCAGTCAAAAATTCTGAGGTAACAAACCGAGGTCGAATTGATAATCTCCTTTTCTTACAAAAGTCGAGTAAAGAAAGAAATTTTACCTATGTTATGGTAACTATGCACCAATATACATTGAGTAGCAGTGCAGTCTCTATTAGTACCAATTTTCCACTATGCTTTAGTTCGTCCGCTTAACAAGACCAGGTAGGTTCCTTCTAATTAGAGAACTATTTCACTCGGAATAGTTCACTCGAACTCATGGAACCAAGATTGTAGGGCTCTTTCATGTGCAAATTTCAGTGCAATTTCAGTTTTCAGTGAAGTAGTGATTTTTTTATTAGACACAATTTGTAAAGTAAATCTGTGTATTATAAAAATTATGTGGAAGTTGTGTGTGGTCAATAAAAAAGTATTATTTTTTTTATTAAATATAATTTCAAAGTATCAAGACTCTCCGTTCCCTACTACTTCATTCTTGAGAACTCATGATACTATGATGTCAAACTCATTGTTATTTTACACGGAACCTACTATTATGACATTCTATACTCATTAATACACTTCCGCTCTCCATTCTCCGCTGAATTCTGGGGCATTTCATGTTGAATGGCGGAACTCAACGCTTTACCTCGTTACAAGAGGAAATTTTCTATTTAATATTTAATTTCCTCCAATGGGATTGAAACCCACAGCCTGTTCCGTCACACTTGTGTCCTTATGTAAAGTTAATACCTAGTCAATAAAAAAAATCTGTTGTTAATCTGATTACATCAAAGTGCAGTGTTAAATGGATTACAACAAGGTAAACCCTACATCTAGTATTCAACAAAGCCTACCTAGTAATTGAAATTGCATAAACACAAACATAACGTAAACTCAAATGATATGGTTTTCAATGGCTTACCCAAATAGAGCTACTAGGTCTAAGCTTAGGCCCTTCGAGAGCGCTTTATCATCATTTATAGACCTGGACCAGAACAATGCCTGTCGGTCTTAGACTCAACATTGCAAAACCTATCAATTATGAAATGGATTTCTGTTTCTATTGACCTCATATACTGTGAGATAGTTTATTGGGATTGTTTACACTGTGTATATATAATATTTTTTTTAAATGTTTGGATTCCCAATTTTAATTGTAACATTCAAACATAAAAAAAATAAACTATGATTGAATTTTGACCACTAGGCGACCACCAGTTTTATTAAAAACACAGCACAACACTTCAAATTTTAAAATTTATTTTTATCGCCATTTATTCTGAAACTAGCGGCCCGCCCACGGCTTCGCCCGCTTAAAATACGTGATTATTGATTTAATAAGCTGAATTGATTGACAACTATAGTGACTTCTAATATGATTTTTTTATCTGTAATATTCTAATATGATTTTTTACGACATTATCGTAATTTCTATAAGAATTTTTGATTGTTTCGAACTAAAAAACACGATCAATGTTGATATTTGATATTCATAAAACACAAATAAAGCTAATTATTGATTATATGTATATATTTTTGTAATATTACGTTCTTTTCACCTATGTTATGTTTTTTAAAGCTCTGTTAATATTGTACTGCACTGCTTCAGAAACAGCCTTAAATGTTAAATTATTGATTTGAAGGATTCATAATATTCTTTGTAAAATAACTGTAATAATTGCATATTAACACCTGTACAGTTTTTAAATTAGTTACATATATTATTAGATAAATGTACAATTGGTAAATATGTAATTATTACAAAAATAAATAAAAAATCAAATCAGCTTCACGCTGTATCCCGCACACAGCAGGGTAGGCAGAGGGAACCTAGTGTTAACGACACTCCGTTTCCCGCTTTCTGCCGAATTCTGGAGGCATTGCGTGTTGCGTGAGTGGCAGAACTCAACACCGCGCTTAACCTTGACACCAGAGCGAGGAAATGGAAATATAAATTTAAGTAAATATTTCATCTCCTCGAGTGGGGGTCGAACCCACAACCAGTCGGTTTTACAGTCACACCTCGTGCCACTGCGCCACGACTGGCTAGTTATTACAGATTGGCATTTTTATATAGATTTATTTCAAACGAACGAAAGAACCAAAAAATCGATGTATTTGCTTGATATCTCTTTGAAGATCAAATCGTTCTTTATCTCTGTGTTGAATTAATTATCTCTGTGTTGAATTAATTACGACTTAAACTTAGCTGTTATGATTATTGAAAGTAATCTCCACTAACAATTCAATTTTGTTTACTTTATTGTATAAAATATTATATAATAGTGCTTCAAAAATATATATTATTATCAACAGTCATATAACCAAGACGTTTCGAATGTCATTCTTTAGCCAAGAATCTTACCAGCGCGATTGCTATATAACATTCGCAGGCAAACTAATGCCTTGAGTTCATTCAAATGACGATAACTTTTTTTAATGAACTGATTTTGATGAACCACTTTAGTAGTTACGTTGAGTTTAAACAAAGCAATTGGTGAAACTTTTATGTAAATCGGTTCAGCATTTTCAGAGAAAAATGTGGACATACATATCGACAGACAGACAGACAAGAAATTAAAAAAAATATATTTTTGCTTTCTACTATTCTTTTTAAGTGTCCCTCTATCCATTTCAGCCAAAATTACTAAATGTACAGACAAAATATTTTTACAGTTTTATTATATACAGAGATTAAATAAGATATATTCAACAAAGAGTTATTATTATTATGTTTCTCTTTCCTTAAGCATCACGGGATCAAAGGAACTCGATCTTCTGGAAGAATTGCGTGGAAACTCAGGTCTAACATATAGAAACCTCTTAGCGAATATACATTTATTTTACAGTGACGCATCAATCTGGACTGATCTCTGAATAACCACAGGTAATTGCCCAGATATGACAAATTACATTTCTCTTTATCTGCACTCCGTATCGCTTACATAGCGTGGTAGGAACAATCGTGGTGCAAGGGCAAAAGCGTGGGACTGTAAACGCGACAGGTTGTGAGTATGATTCCCATTCGAGGACATGGAATATTTTTTTTTTCGTTTTGGCAACGAGGCAAAGCCCGGCTTTCAGTTAGCCACCCAACACGGATTACTTCCAGTATTCGGCGAAAAGTGGGGAACAGAAGTGTCTTAATAGGAACAGAACGTTCTAACACTACGTACCCAGGTTGCCTCTGCCTACCCACGGAACCCACGGGATACAGCGCGAAGCTAAAAAATTTGGTTTCTAAGAAACCCACTGTAGCTGAAGTCATAGTTGCCTTGGACATTTCGAAATTTTAATTATTTCCATTTCACCACCTCAAAGCCGTTGGGAAAATTACAAATCAGATAACTCTAATACATGATATACCATTATCGTCCATTATCATGATATTTAAAAAGTTTATATAAAACGTTCTCTAAAACGGAATATTGCATCTGAGCACAACGTAGCGTCTAATAGCGTCTTAATGTTTCTTTACGAGAGTACCGGGATACGGAAATCATATTTCTCGTCCCTTAATACAGCTTGTTTGTAGTATTTTCAGGGAATTAGCCCCTTTTTGATGAGAATCTACGACAAATATTTTGGGTGGCTTTGGAAATAATCAAATGATAATAAGGTTGTTTCTTAGGAAATTTTGAAATAAGTTTGACGTCAGTAGTTGTGAAATAATACTGGGCAACTGTTGTGATATTATAGAAAGTTCAAAAAGTTTAAAGACAAAAACAAAACCTCAATGTCTAAATTAAATTAGTTTCGCAGTTAACATAAAATAATAGAAAATATTATTTGAATTACTTAAATACCTATAGATACAATAAAATAAAAAAAACGTACAATTTAGAAGTTATTTATAACAACATATTATTTTTGACAAGGCTGGCTAAAACGAGAATATAACATTAATAATATGTGTTTTATATGATTTTACTTTGTTATGTCAAGAAAATTAATATTTATGCGAAAATTTCAATTTTCTATTAAGAAAATATGTTCGCGATCGTCCATTTCGTGTATAGAAAATCCACTTTAATTACTCAATATAAAGAAGAATTTGGTAAATTTACTGCGGCCTACGACGGCATTTTTATGGGTTTCAGTAATTGCTTTCACAGAATGTACTACAAGTGAAACTTCGAAAATAAAATGGAAATCGTCGCGACAGAACACATTAATTTCACATACAGTGAGCGTTTTTGTTTAACCAATAACTATATGTGAGTTTTATGGGTTTTTTTATTGAAACCTGATGGTTTCTTTATTTATTCACGCTTTATGCCGTAAATAAGAGCGTAGATGAAGAGAACCTAGTGTCAAGACTCTTATTTCTGCTCTTTTCCTAAGAATTCGAGACATATCCTGTTGAGTGGCGGAAATCAATGCTACACTATCTTTACTAGAGCAGAGAAAAGAAAATAATTCGTTTCGTCTTAGTAGGAATCGAACCCCCAATATCTGTTTTCATTAGGATATTACTGACTGTAAATGCAACGGTCGCAGTACCACCTGTGCCTGGATAAGAACCTTGTAAAATTATTAAAGCTACATAGGTATATGGATCAAGCTACTGCGGGGTAATTGCGATGAGTCTGAATGTAAAACTTACTTACCTACTTGATTGATATACATTTATTTATAAAATGAAATGATATGAAAAAGAAGCTGTCGTGGCGCAGTGGCACAAGTGTGTGATTGTAAGCGTGACTGTTGTAGATTCGATTTAAATTAATTATTATTTATTAATATTTTAATGTTTTCGCTCTGGTATTAAGGCAAAAACCTGGCGTTGAGTTCCGCCACCCAAAACACATTGGCTCAAAAATTAAATGGAAGCGGGAAGTGGAGTGAGTAGATTCTTTCTGCCTACCCTGCGATATGCAAGCGTGAACAAAAAAAATATTTTAAGCTATAGAAGATCAGTTAGATATTTACTGTAAAATAAAAGTAATGCATTTTAATCTCAAAAATATTACTACAAGTTGTCTACATTATGTACAACATAACTTCAATACTCAGAACATATAGAAAACTTTACGTTCAAAACAATTTTAATGTTCAAAATGCAAAATCAACTGGAAATTTGACCCATTTCAAATTTTAAAGCAAAAGTTGCGAACAGAGCGCCGGATGTTCCATGTTTATAAAAGCTCCTGTAAGACGCTTTTAGCTACTTTATAGTATGATTTCCTTTTTTATTGTAGTATGATATATTTAAGTAGAATAATCTACTCACTTATTGATAGACAGACAATCCAAAATTTACATATTTAGAAAAAATATTAATGTTGAATTGTGAAATTTTATAGTCTTATAAGAAGGACTTTTACTAAAAACCTAGAAACGCTCAACACGCAAGTCTCAAATTCAGGTGGAAATTAGAGATAGTTAGAAAATATCATAAAAATATCAAATTACAACTATGAATTTAACCTTATTAATATAATTCATTACTATTTACAATATTTTCCAGTATTTAATTTGTTTTAGCTTCACACTGTATCCTGCACATAGCGAATAGGCAGAGGGAATCTGGAAGCCTAATGGTAAAACACTCTGTTCCACGTATAAAATATATAACTGTATATTTTTTATAGATTTGTATTAAAATTCATAAAACAAATATATGCTATGTATATTAATAAAATTTACTCCGTACCGCTAATACCCAATATTAGGAAGTAAAAGAAGTGACCAGTAAAGCAGATTTATTAAAATAAAAATAAATCAGCTTCACGCTGTATCCCGCACACAGCAGGCTAGGCAGAGGGAACCTAGTGTTAAGACACTACATTCCCCACTTTCTGCCGAATTCTGGAGGCATTGCGTGTTGAGTGGCAGAACTCAACGCCGCGCTTAACCTCGACACCAGAGCGAAGAAATGGAAATATAAATTTAAGTAAATATTTCATCTCCTCGTGTGGGGATCGAACCCACAACCAGTCGGTTTTACAGTCACACCTAGTGCCGCTGCGCCACGACCGGCCAGATTTATTGAGAGAACATTGTGTTTCTCCCTTTAATAGTAGAATGTAAAATGAACATTTCTATATTACTTACGTTTATAAGAGTGTGGTTACACAGTACAGGGATTTATATTATAATACGTATAACGTTGGTTGTGGGTTCGATGTTAATAATAAATAAAGGGAGGTAAATATTCATAAATGTTATTTCTTCATTTTCACTTTAGAATCACAACGTCTCACTGTTCTCAAACTCTGGACTTAAAATAATAGTAAGTAATAATAATTACTTAAAATAAAAAAAAAAATTGAACTTAATATATTTTTTTTATAATAGTTTCCCGCTGTATCTCTCAAGGAACAAAGTAGAGGAAACCAGAGGGATAACCAACCAAATATTATAGCTCTCTGTTCCCTCATCCCTACAAGAACGTTCAAACTCCAAAGATTACGTTTACAGTCTGATGCTGTCCCACTGCGCCTGCGCTCGACGGCCTTGATTACTATCAAAAAGATTATTTCACATAAGTGACTGAAATATTTATTTAAACTGTCTTGGTGCTGAGTTGCAAATGCGAGACCTTAATGGCGACGGTTGTGGGCTCGATTTCCACTTGGGGAAATATTTTAATATTTTTCATTTACTCTCTTTTCTAACAAGGCAAAGCGTGGCGTTGTGTTTCATAATTAAACAATATCTCAAGAATTGGGCAGGAAGTGAGGAAAGGAAGAATCATAATGAGAAATAGAGTGTCCCTCGACTAGGTGCCCAGGTTGCCTCTGCCAATCCTTTTGTGAAGCAATAATTATTATTACTTTAGAAAAACCCAAAAATCCTACTTTGCAATTGTCCGCACAATGTTACCTTTTCGGCTATCGAGACGCACTCTTTCCGTATACCGTCGTACTCGTATGTTTGTATGTAAATTACAACGAATGTTTCACGGTATTAACTGATTTGTTCAGGATTTATTTGCATCGCATTTTGGCACGAAACGGGTTTTTAAGTTCAATTCATATGTGTACAGTAGACTCTGAATTATAGCTTAATTAACCACTTTTGTATTGTTCGTGGAATTGTTGATGTGAAGATTGTAATGGGCTTCATTTTTTGTGACAGTCGTGAGATGGATAAGGAGATAGTGATTTATTATTCTGTTCTATTGGTGTTGAGGCCAGTGGTGCAGGGGCACAAGCGTGTGTCCTGATATCAAGGCATAAAGCACGGCGTTAGGTTCCGCCACTCAATACGCAATGCCTTTAGAATTTCGTGAAAAGTAGAGAGCGGAGTGTCTTAACGATAAGTTCCCTCTGGGGTAGAGTGAAGGTGAAAAAAAAGTATGCGAGTCTATATGCAAAATATACAGGCTGAAACTAATAGATTAATTTTTACAAAAAAAACCGACTTGAAACAAACACCTTAGTTATTCGATATTGTAGTAAGGTTGTTGTTTAGACAGCCTTTTAAATTATAAAATCTTTTTTTTACTTATTTTTGTTCAACAAAATCAAAGTACGTTTTACTTTATGTAAAAATATTGTTAACTTAAAGGTAAACGGTTTTTTTGTTAGTTTTTTTTTTATTTTACGATTTTAAGTGATGGATGAGACCTTAAAAGGATGGATGGATGGATAAGACCTTAAAAGGATGCTTCTCAAGTTAGTGGTTGTCCTATATAATGTAAAACTTCAAACCTTATTAGGTATTATTGTGCATACTAACATTTTGGCACATTGACAAGAACATAAATAAAAAATATTTGGGCGAATTGGGAACCTCTCCCTGTTCTGAAGTCGGTGTAAAATGAGAACAATGCAACGATGAGGAATCTCACTTCTGAGACCCATTTGAACAATGTTTTTCCCTGTAACTATTACAGTATAATTATATTTTTTACCAAAAAAAAAACAATTTGTTCAATTTTAACTACAAGCCTAACCTAACCAAACTTTCTAAACTATCTTTTAAGTGTATCTTTTTAAATAAAAAAAGAATCATCGGAATTGGTGGGCATGATATTGAGTTATTTATCAATTTATCGCGCACATATTTAATGCAAATTTGAGACTTAGGTGTGATCTGATGTGATTTTCTCTTAGATACGAATGTCAGAAATGGACCAAAAAATTGGGACCACACGGGAAGCACTAGCTTTCAAATAAAAAAAAATCACCGAAATCGGTTCACCCAGTCAAAAATTCTGAGGTAACAAACTGAGGTCGAAACTGAGGTCGAATTGATAATCTCCTTTTCTTACAGAAGTCGAGTAAAAAAAGAAATTTTACCTGTGTTATGGTAACTATGCACCAATATACATTGAGTAGCAGTCTCTATTAGTACCAATTTTCCACTATGCTTCAGTGCGTCCGCTTAACAAGACCAGGTAGGTTCCTTCTAATTACAGAACTATTTCACTCGGAATAGTTCACCCGAACTCATGGAACCAAGATTGTAGGGCTCTTTCATGTGCAAATTACAGTGCCTTTCCAGTGAGATAGTGATTTTTTTATTAAATACTATTTTAACATAAATCTGTGTATTATAAAAATTGTATGGGAGTTGTGTGTGGTCAATAAAAAAGTAATATATTTTTTATTAAATACAATTTTACTCTTCATATAGAAGTGTATGTAGAAAATATGAAGACTCTCCTTTCCCCGCTACTTCATTTATAGAGTGACATATAGTAGTGAAGTAATAATGAAAATTATTGACAAAACGGATGAACTTGAGAGCTCATGATACTATGACGTTAAACTCTTAGTTATTTTACAGGAAACCTAGTATTACGACATTCTGTACTCTTTTTTATTAATACACTTCCGCTTCCCACTCTCCACTGAATTCTGGGGCATTGCATGTTGAATGGCGGATATCAACTCTGTACCTCGCTCCAAGAGGAAACTTTCTATTTAATATTTAAATTCCTCCAATAGGAATCAAACCCACAGCCTGTTGCGTCACACTTGTATCCTTATGTAAAGTTAATACCTACTCAATAAAAAAAATCTGTTGTTAATCTGATTACATCAAAGTGCAGTGTTAAATGGATTACAACAGCACAAACCCTACATCTAGTATTCAACAAAGCCTACCTAGTAATTGAAATTGCATAAACACAAACGTAACGTAAACTCAAATGATATGGTTTTCAATGGCTTACTCAAACAGTTATCAGGTCTAAGCTTAGGCACTTCGAGAGCACTTTATCATCATTTATAGACCTGGACCAGAACAATGCCTGTCGGTCTTAGACTTAACATTGCAAAACCTATCAAATATTAAATGGATTTCTATTCACTTTATATACTGTGGGTTAGTTTATTGGAAATATTTACGATGTACTCGTATATATTTAATACAATTATTTAGAAATGTTTGGATGGCCAATTTTTATAGATAGTGTATAAAATAATAAAATTATCATTTTTGTAAACGGCCAAAATGGTTTTAAGATATTTTTGAACATTTTTAAAGTGTTATTTCATACTTAGGAAAGAAGAATACTTATTTAGAAAACATCTAAAAATTTGAACGTATCGGGATTTGAACCCGCGCCTTTTTGGATACCGTCCAAGCGCTCTGACCAACTATGCCATACGTTTTCATCGAGCTACGTCTAAATTCTTATACGCTTGTTATAATTTATTCATGTTGTTAGTATCTCTGTAGGGAGATTTTAAAAAAATTTCGCTACTCAAACATATCAATATTATAAGATATACTTAGAATTATCGTTTGACAAGGGAGAATACTATTTTTTTAAATATTTTTTAGACATTTTTAAGAAAGAAAAATACTTATCAAGAAAACGTATAAAAATTTGAACGTAGCGGGATTTTCTTAATATGTATGATTTTTAGAACTTTACAGAAATAAAAAATAAAACATGGAAAAATAATGATTTAGAAATAATAATTATTTCATTCAATCGAGTGGGGTCCGAACTCATAAACAGTCACGTTTACAGTCACACTCACTTGTGCCCCGGTAGGCTGAGGAACCTTGTGTTAAGACAATCTGTTCCCTACTTTCCCCAATTTTCGAGGCCAATTTTTATCATATTATTAAAACTAAAATATTCTGGATTTTTATACAATATACAGTACAAAATGAATATGCTTTAAATTAAATTTTCAAATTACACTCTATATTGACATGCAAGGGAAATTTCAGAGTCAACAGATGTTTCACTTCCCACACGCTGGTCAATTAAAGTTTGTTAACATTTATACTACCATGTATAAGTTTAAGCGGACTCGCTTTTTGAATTTAAATTTTGTTGTGGCAAGAACTCTGTTATTGATACTGGAGGGGTCGTGTGGTTTGTGAATGATTTATGTAAAGGTTGTTGGTTCAAGCAGTATGTAGGGGGGAAATTTTGATTTATATTATTTGGTTTATAGGCCAGTCGTAGTCGTAGTTTTAGATTCGATTTTCGCTCGAGGATATGAAATATTTAATATATTCATTTTCTCCATCTGGTAAACACACGGAGTACGTCTTTAATGGGAATAGAGTGTCTTAACACTTGTTTCCCAGATACCTACAGTATAGTATAGGTACCTACAGTAGCTACCTTTATACTACCTACCTACCTATACCTACCTACGGTACCTGCTATGTACGAGATACAGCGTGAATTAAAGAAAAAGTATATTGATTGAATTAAATATCTGATGTATGCTGAATGATTTATCTTACTTAGTTAATCTTACTATATATAGAACACGTAACGCTCTAGGGACGCCACACAACAGCATGAGAAGACAGAAACTATAGTTAAGAAACACTGTGTAACAGTATGTACCTTGGGTATAAGTTAAAAATAAATAAATAAATAAAATAAAATATGCATGGCAATACACATAAATAACATAGTTAATTATGATTAATACAAACTATATATTTTAATACCATATTAATCGAGACGAGTTCGTGTATTGTCGTCCCGAGTGTCGCGACCGTCGTTCTGTCTATGTAGGTGGGTGCAGAACTCGGAAGGCAGCGGTCGAGTCAAACTATGAAGTACTACGGTACTAATATATATGATGCACATAAAGACTCGTACCAAATGTATAATAAATATAATATAATAATTCGAAGGCTATAATGGCACGATCTTTTAGGATCGAATTTCTTATAACGACAATATATGTGTAGGAGCGACACATATTGTGGTTCAAAGTGATCTTTGAACATTATTATAATATTGAATGTTGCGAAGGCTGACGTAATGGGCTTATGCGAACTGTTATAGCGACATTAACTATGTCGTGGCTGACGCCGTCTCGCAGTACGCTCGCGGTACGCAAGCTATGCTTGTAGGGCTTGTTGGTCGCTGACATATTAAATACCACTTCTACGACTTGGTATACGAGTAGTAGGTGTGTGGTGCTATTTTATGTCCCAGCTCCGGTGTATGTAGTAGTGTCCGCCTGTCTCATACGGGTGTGTGGTGCTATTTTATGTCCTGGAACTCTGGTGTATGTAGTAGTGTCCGCCTACGGTTCGAGACACGACTGTGGGGTGTGTGCCGTGCGTTTATTTAACATATCGGCCGCCTAGCGGTAGTGCGTTCGTTCCAACGACTTATATTGATCTCACAAATCAATCAACATCACGAATCACCATTCTAATACAATCTTAATATAAACAAGCGTAACAAGTACCTTCGGAAAGATCACACACAAACGTCCCGGAGGGTTCAACGATGACTGTAAAGCCACGGTCTGGTCGGAACTCACGGTGTAGGGGCGGGGCGGTGCCCGTACTCTTTCTTCCTTTTATTATAACTAGTTCGCAGTTATAGTGGAGAGGAAGATAGGACGCGCTCTTGGCTTTTCTTCGGACGAGCTTCGAGTTATGATAATGTTATATTGTCGAGTTTCCAATTATCTAAATAACTGACACAAGAACAACTTCTGATGGCAAATATCTTATTACAGCGATACCTTCTAATGGCATAATATAAAATTCTTAATACTGTTACCTCTGAATCTCTAAAAGATTTTGGGTTCTTCACGATCACAACTATAAAGGGTTCTAACCACTAGACACATCACGAGCCAAGGCATTATTTATTAAATAATATTTTCAAAGAGTTTGGGATATCAGTTACAATTGTCCCTCACTTGTGTCCGTCGTGCAGAGGGACAGGGTCTTACTGTAAACGTGACTGTTAGAGGGTTGATTCTCTCGCAAAAAATCAAAATTAAATAAATCAAATATGCTTCAAGCTGTGTCCCGCACACAGCAGGGTAGGCAGAGGGAATCTAGTATTAAGACACTCCGTTCCCCACTTTTCGCAGAATTCTGGTGTCTTTGCGTGTTGAGTGGTAGAACTCAACACCGCGGTTTGCCTTGACACCAGAGCGAAAAAAAAGAAAATATAAATTTAAATAAATATTTAATTTCCTCGAGTGGAGATCGAGCCCACAACCAGTCGCGCTTACAATTACACTTTGTGCCTTTGCGCCCCGACTGGCCACAATAATTATTATATATAAATATATCTCTATTGTCATGTTTCAAAAAATGGGCGGAAAAAAGGTGTTTTTGTTCATCTTTTAGCTAGTTTCATTGCTTGGTAATAATTTATATTACACCTTATTACAATTTATTGAGCTTAACTACTCACCATCTTTTACCTTCTGTAAAAAAAACCTTTCTTTCGAAATAATATTTTCCATAAGCATTAATTATATCTTCAGAATTCAGAGTGCAAAGTGAAGAGACGTCACTTTATCTCCGGACGTGTGCTATGCAGTAGGTACGCTTGACCAGCCCTGTTTGTGACAAACCAGTGAATAGCTGATATTCTAAGAGAAAAGGCAAATATAATAGCGTTTTAATAGTATCTGGTGTTGAATGAATTATCGTTTTTTTTAAATAGTTGATTAATTATTATTTCATTATTTTCTATTTTGAGGCATCGATCCGTGGTGCAGTGGTTTTTCTTTTTATGACTGTGAATGAGATAACCGTGAGCTTGATACATTCCATGGAGAATTATTCCTTTATATTTCTCTTTTATGGTAAAACAAAATGCTGTGTTCAATTATGCCACTCCACACTGTATCTTGAACTTAGGCTATCTTTGTCTACGTATGTTTATTAAAAATTAGAAGTAATTAGTATGTTTATTAAAGATTAAAGTAAGTACTTTACATATATATTTTACTATTCTAATTACATAAACTGGAACCAGACTACTGAAAATTAAATACAAAAAATATTACATCACATTCTCAAATAAAAATTATATTATCATCTGAAATTATGTAACTTTAAGATATTTTCGGTCTATTAAATATGTCTTTTATACTCGATGTATATATTTAAATGTATTTATGGCGTAGGGGCACAAGCGTGCGATTGTAAATGTAACAGGCTGTAGGTCCGATTCCTACTCGAGGGATCGAAATATTTAGTATTTTCATTTATTTTTCTTGTAAAAGATACGGCATGAAATTCCGCAATTCAACTTGCAATGTCTCTATAATTGGGCGGAAAGTATGGTCTTAAAGAAGAACGGAGTGTCTTAGCTATAAGTTCCCGGGTTCCACCTGCCTACTCTGTTATGTGCAGGATACATACATATTTAATCCGACTGCTGTACCTTCTATTTTGTTGTCGTTTTGTTAAAACCCATTAATTTAGCTTCATTAATCAAAGTGTAGCCTTAAAATTAATAAAAAATAATACAACTAAAACCTTAAAACAATGACTTGTCAAACTAAAGCATCACCGAAGAAGTTTGGCGTACAAAAAAAATTTAAATTCAAAAGGAATAAATTTGAAATTCCCGAGAGATATCGTGAAGTCAGACGGGAAAACCAAAGTTCGGTCCGTATTACGCGTGTTATGTAAATCAGGTGAGTTGGGGTTTCAGGCGAACTTGTTGAAAGCATCCAGCTAAGTTCTTTAAAAATTCAGTACGCTGCGAAGTGATAGCCTATCATTGTGGAGAGGAATTTTTTGGATGTGGTGATGTATGAAGAATGGATGTTGTTTTGTTGTTGAGAAAATTACATAAATATTTATAAGAACTTTGATAAATTTTGGATGTAGAACATTTTTTTCTCTTTATTAATAATGAAACTCTACTTATAAAGGCTGTCATATCACGGTGTCACTTTGTCTACAATAAATTAAACATATGAATGTAACAATATTATAATTATCTACATTATATCACTATTAAAACAATAAAAAAAAATATAATATTATATTAAAATTTACAAAATTGTCTTCTCCAATATTCTCCATCCAAGTACATCACATTACAATTTATCTCGAGAAAACTTTTCACTCACCAAGCGTTTGACGCGTATCAGATAAATGAAAGACTTCACGTGCCGTGCAGAGTTGTATCGTAACTTCTGAAGAGGCGGAAATAGAATACTGTGTTACACTTTCAAGTTATCTATATATATAAAAGGACTTGTGCTGACTGACTGAGGTAAGACGCACGCAGAGCCGTAACCGCTGATGGTAGAAACGTGAAATTTGGGCAGATGTTTATTTTCATATTCTGGACATCCACTAAGAAGGGAATTTGAAAAATTTTAACCCTAAAGGGATGAAATAGGGGTTGAAAGTTTGTATGGAAAAAAATTTTAATCTGTACCGATTTTTATAAAATTTGAAATTCAGACTCTTAAAAATATTTCATTGAACACGTGTTTCATGGTTTTTAAGAATTCACCCCCTAAGGGTTCAAATAAGGGGTTGAAAGTTTATATGGAAAAATCTTTAAATCGCCACCGATTTTTATAAAAATTTAAATTCAGACTGTTAAAAATATTTTATTAAACATGTGTTTCGTGGTTTTTTTTAGAATTGACCCCTAAGAGTGGTAATAAGCGTGCGAAGCCGCGCGCGCCCGCTAGTTTTCTATAATTATTCCCAATTTTGTTATTTTTTTATGTTATAGTTAGGCCAGTCGTGGCCCAGGGGCACAAAGTGTGACTGTAAAACTGACTGGTTGTGGATTCGATCCCCATTTGAAGAAATGATTATTTATTTAAATTTATACTTTCACTTCTTCGCTCTGGTGTCGAGGCAAAGCGTGGCGTTGAATTCCGCCACTCAAAACCCAATGCATTTATAATTCGGCGGAAACTGGGAAACAGAGTGTCTTAACACTAAGTTCCCTGTGCCTACCCTGCTGTGTACGGGATACAGCGTGAAGCTGATTTATTTTATTTTGTTAATATTAAAGTTACTTTGGCCAGCATTGTGCAACTGTAAGCGCTACAGGTAGTAAGTTCGATTTCCAGTCGAGAAAATTAAATATTTAATATTTACATTTCCTCGCACTGGTAACCGCTGGTTACTGGTTGAGTTCCACTGCTCAACGCGCAATGCCTCCAAAATTTAGCGAAAAAGGAAGAATGGGAGTTCCTTTTAAGATCTTAGTAAGAACGGAGTGTCTTAACACTAGGTTCCCAGATTTCCTCTGCCTACCCTGATATGTGCGGGAAACGGTGTGAAGCTAAGAAAAAGAATAAATGTTAACAACGTTATGTTAACAAGAAAAACAAACAGGCTTAGTAATTCGATATTGTAGTAAGGTTGTTGTAGCATTAGCTTGGCACCAACTTCAAAATTATAAAATCTTTTTTTAATTATTTTTGTTCAACAAAATCAAAGTACGTTTTACTTTATGCTAAGTAAAACTATTTATTACTTTTTAGTTTATCGTTTGAAGTTGGCTTTTTTTGTTAAAAATTAATTTAATTTAATTTAATTTAACTAGCAGACGTCCTTACCACAGTTCTAACACCCTGTATATCTTCACCAGGTTGTTTACATAACAATGACTAGACCAATTCTATAGTACAACCAACTTAATTTCTTGAAATTAGCTCCATAAGGGCCCTTACCGAATTAACATGACCCAGAAAAAAAAAGACTTTCCCCATATAATTACAAAACCTACAAAGTTTTTGGTTGGAAAGCCGTTCTCGTAAAAGAAGGCAATTTCTGTGGAAAACAGTGGCAAAGGCAGGTACGAGCTTCTACGAGTTGTTTTCAATCGCTTTTTTTTCCTTTTTAACAAAATGGAACAGTCATTAAAACTTTTTTGACGAGAGTCTCTCTAATTGTTACGGATATCTCGTTAGCGTTTTACTATGCCGAATGTTGACACTAAGTGATGTTTGTTTTCAGAAATCTATGTTTGTAGCTTGAGGCCAGTCGTGGCGCAGAGCCACAAAGTGTGACTAAACGCGACTGGTTGTGAGTTCGATCCCCACTCGAGGAAATGAAATATTTATTCAAATTTATATTTTCATTTCTTTGCTCTGGTGTCGAGGCAAAACGCGACGTTGAGTTTCGCTACTCAGCACGCTATACCTCGAGAATTTGGCGAAAAGTGGGGAACGGATTGTCTGAACACTAGGTTCCCTTTGCCTACTATGCTATGTGCGGGATACAGCGAGAAACTGATTTGATTTATATTTTATGTTCATATCCAAAGTTTTGTAGACAAAAAAGCGGTGTTGAGTGCCGTCACTCTATATGCAATATCTGGAAAATTCGACAAGAAGTTTCTTGTACATTACTTTGGAAATTATAATCTAAATTTATAAAAACTTTTCAAAATGACACACAAATCTCAAGAAAATTATCTTCTATTACAACGTGACTAAGGGACAACACACTTAAGAATCTATTGTACTTAAAGAGTTAAAATTTGATGCATAATATAATATAGATAGATTAAAGTTGCGTACAATGGCTACCATCTTAAATCAAATAAATAAATCAGCTTCACGCTGTATCCCACACATAGCAGGGTAGGCAGAGGGAACCTAGTGTTAAGACACTCCGTTCCCCATTTTCTGCCGAATTCTGAAGGTATTGCGTGTTCAGTGGCAGAACTCAACGCCGCGCTTAGCCTCGACACCAGAGCGAAGAAATGGAAACATAAATTTAAGTAAATATTTCATCTCCTCGAGTTTGGATCGAACCCACAACCAGTCAGTTTAACAGTCACACTGCCGCGGCGTCACGACTACCATATTAATAAACACAAATTTTAAAGATATAAATGACAAAATTCAATAACAAAACAACATAATCTGCAAATGTAAGATTTAAATCTATTATTTTTGCTTGTAACATAAATATTTCAAACTGTTTACTGTTTTGTTTATTTGCAAAAGTTTTTAAAAACGACCATCACAACTTTTAAAATGGTCTCAAGTGCGAGATTTATTAACTAATACTGTTAACGTTATAATTTAAGATGTGAATATTTTTCATCATAGTAACTTTTTAACTGCCGACGTGAGGTCGTCGTGGCATAGCGAACTGTAAATGCAACGTTTGTGAGTTCGATTCCCGTTTTAATTTTCGTTTCCTCACTATGGTTTGAACACCGTCACTCAACACATAATGTGACAAGAATTTGGAGGATAGTGCAAAATGAAGTGTCTTAACACTAAGTTCCCTCTGCCTACTTTGTTATACGAATATACGATACAGTCTGAAGCTAACGATAAAAGTTTTTTTACTGAAATAATTACCGACAACAAAATAAAATGAAAATTTGTCAATTTATGTCGAAAATTAAATTTTTATCCACTCCATGTCGACAATTGCTATTTTTGATACTCGATAAGGGACTCATTACCCAGGCCTCGCTTTAAGGGACCTCATCGTCCCGAATTTCAAATATTTATGAAATAATAAATCGTATATTCACAACCATGCGGACTAATATCCTGATTAAAAAATAAAACTGTAAAAGCAAATAAGTATTTGGTATTAATTTAGTTATATATTATATTACATAGTAGTATTGTAAATGATAAGTCTTCATCAAAATGTAGACGTAAATGTACTTAGAAGGTATTTTATTTAGGGTTCCGTACCTTAAAAGAAAAAATAAAACCTTTATAGGATCTCTTTATTGTCCATATGTCAAGACTGCTTACTTCAAAACTGTTTAAAAGTATTAAGGTGAATATCAAATATTCTATTAAATATTATTCTATCAAATTATTAAGATCTACCATTCTAAGTCAATGCAATCAAAAGATATGGGCGTACGTGTTACATTACGTGGGCAACGTATTTAAAATCTGTAGTGTACTTCCCGTAGATCTACAGTTATGAAACTGCAAAAAGTGAATACTTACAATGCAAATAACGGAAATTATCCGGAAAGTGAAAAAAATATTACAAGCTTATATTTGATATTCGATATAAATTTCAGCTTGATATCTCCACGCAATTTGAAAATAAATAATGACAGACGGACAGACAACAAAGTGATTTTATAAGGGTTCCGTATTTATCTTTTGAGGTACAGAGCCCTAACAAAATATTATTCTTGATCAAGGCCACATTGTTACATATATTATATTAAAAACATAATCACATAAGAGAGACATAAGAGGCCAGTCGTGGCGCAGCGGCACGAAGTGTGACTGCAATACCGACTGGTTGTGGGTTCGATCCCCACTCGAGGAGATGAAATATTTACTTAAATTTATATGTCCATTTCTTCGCTCTGGTGTCAAGGTTAAGCGCGGCGTTGAGTTCTGCCACTCAACACGCAATACCTCCAGAATTCGACAGAAAGTGGGGAACGGAGTGTCTTAACACAAGGTTCCCTCTGCCTACCCTGCTGTGTGCGGGATACAGCGTGAAGCTGATTTATTTATTTATTTTTTTAAAAACATAATATTAAAAACAGGCAAATAATTCAAATTTCAATATATAATTTCATAAAAGCACTATAATAAATCAAAGATCTAAATTCCTAGCAAACTTGACGGTCCTACGTCGATTTGTCAGATCGTTCTAGCATGCACTTCCGCGTCACTAACAGCGGAGTAACTCTTGTCAGTAATACACATGCAAATCTACTACCCAAAGGAATATTTATTGCAAGCCATTTGGAGAATTCCAACTTAGGTTGGTGTATTCACATTTGGATCCTTGTTATATATTACTTAATGTCGATTATGTATTAAGGACAGATTTAACTTAACATATTGAGAGTCACTGATTTTGCATACCATGTGTGGGTTTCACGTTTTACCCCACATTTAGCAGGGTAAGCAGAGAGAACCTAGTGTCAAGTCACTCTGTTCTGCTTTCCGATCGAATTGGAGACATTGTATGGTGAGTGGTAGAACTCAATACCGCGATTTTTGCGTTCAACATAAAAAAAATCCCCAATAGATAATCGAAATCCACGATCGATCGTTTCTTTTAAGTTTATTTAACTATGTGAAGATAACAAATTTATAATTCCCGATTCATTAAACTATTTGAAATATTTTTCTCTTTGTATTATTAAATACACTGATAAAATTCAGAAAACATTATAAAATATACCCCGTATTAAATTGTCCAGTAAAGTAAACTTAATCATCCAATAATATCCCCCATCCATTCTAACACACCCCAATTCCACCATTTAGCTACACTACCAACAATACCAACTATACCAGAAGTACCAAATACAAATCGTCTCCGCCCAAAGGAATATTTATCGTAGAATCCAAACTTAGAAACGTGCTTGGATAGCGCAAGGCTTATGAAACTTCGCTTTGGGATGTTCAAGTGCATAATCCAGTGTAACTTTACTCTGAATAGAAATTATGTAGTCTCATGTTACTACTACTCATACAGTATTCCTTCAAAGTGAATATGCCAAGATTGAGGTTGTTGTGTGCGTTTAGCTTGATAGGGTTAATTAGCTGGTAAGTGAAGGTTTGTGAAATGTTTTGAGGTTTGTAGGTAGATTTATATTATATTTTGGTAAAGAGTTGAAGAATGTGATAAAATTAGAACAAGAAGTCATATTGAATATATTAGTTGTGTTTCAAGTCAGAACTTGCTAGATTCATATTTATTTTTATCGATGCCCAAACACGATTACGATTATTTTTTACCAGTTTTTTCTATGTATACTCCCATAAAATTATGAAAGCACAAGTTACGTGATATGTTATTTTTATTTTTTTCTTCGCGCTGTTTCCTGCATGTGACTAAGACACTCCATTGTCCACTCAATTTTAGAGACATTGCGTATTGAATTAATAAATAATAATTTATTTCTCCAAGTGGGAATTAAACCCACAATCATCGTGTTAACAGTCATCTGCTTGTGCCACTGCGCCACAACGGCCGTCACAGAAAATGTTATTAAAAAAAACATTAATTTAATTTTGTTCACCTACTTTAGAACACTATATTCTTCACAACGATAGGTGAAGATTTATGAATTAAAACAGATAGCATCTTACAACTGAAGGTGTAACACCATTAATAACAGGTCGCTATGCAGTTTTAATGAACTAGTAACGGTGTCGTTTGAATAGATTAATCAACTTCGTCGGGTGGTGATTAACGTCAGATGTTCTAGATAGCCAATACTATACTTAACGTAAACTTATGTTATGGATAAAAATAACAATCCAAATATTCTTTATTCAATTAGGCCATTCGTGGCGCAGCGGCAAGAAGTGTGACTGTAAAACCGACTGGTTGTGGGTTCGATCCCCACTCGAGGAGATGAAATATTTACTTAAATTTATATTTCCATTTCGTCGCTCTGAATTCAGCAGAAAGTGGGGAACGGAGTGTCTTAACATTAGGTTCCCTCTGCCTACCCTGGTGTGTGCGGGATACAGCGTGAAGCTGATTTATATTAAATTAGGCCATTAAAAACACTCCTGAATCGTCAGATCACATAGAAATGTTAGAAGTAGTGTCAGTCCTACACGATGCTATCATCGGTTCCAGCGGCTACACCGGGTCCGGTCATAATATTATTAAGCGTTCTTTATATATAAGAAATTCTTAAGTTCGTATTTTGTAATAAAAAAAGATAAATGTTATTTAAATATTTATTCATAAGAGAAAAGAGAAGACAGTAAGTAAGAGATAGCAGGGTCAGAGCAGTGCTTGTAATTTTTCGATCCAAGTATAGGTTTAAGAGGCACCGTCCAAATGCGTACTAATGTTCGACTCCATTATCTAAGCTCTTATACATAATCACATTTGAAATTATCCTTCTAAGGTCGCCTTTGAAATTATTTCTAGAAATGTACTGGTGAGAATGATGAACAAACTAATTATTCTATATTTACATATTTGTATTTGATATAATATAATAAGGTTTATAAATCTTATTATTCATAAATGAATACTTATAAGAGTTGACTGTAAAAATCTTTTAGATCTCTTATTAAATCATTTATCTAAAAAAGCAAAAAATAATAAATCACAAACTTGTTGTTTTAAAAGTTACATTATAACAGTTGATCTACTAAAATTTAATCTTTACATCCTCCTATTGCACTAAAACAGTTAGAGATGCATCCACTTAACCACCAGCGTTTTATAGCCCGTGTAATACTCGCAAATTTTCAATGTCCTGACTAATTTACATAATTAATTCACACACGTTGCCTAGAAATATTAAAATTACGGTCCGGTCCCCTCATTTAAATTTCTAAATCGCTGAAAAGGATTACTTTGTAACCGCCTCACCAATTTTCCCGTTCCCACGAATTCTTGCGGTGTATTGTTTAATTAGAAATAAACATTTATAGCTATGAATAATTATAAATATTATGAATGTTAACGTATTTTGGTTTAATATAGAAGTGGTCTAATTGAGTTAGAACCTTATAATTGTTTTTCTTTTAGGGATGGTTTAATTTTATTTCTTTCTTTTTAATAGAGATCATTTTGACTGGGTCGTTGATATGTTATAATAGGATTTGTACAATACAGTTGAGAAAATTATTAATATCTTTTAATATTTCCATTTAGTATTATTTTTTTTTCTTTCTGACCAAATATATTGCGTATCATATAAATAAAGCGCTTTTAATTTTTTTTCACATTTTTAAATCAGCAATGTTACGGATGTAAAGCTTTTGGTTACCATATGGATTTAAATATAAGGAGCACATCATATGGGTAAAATAGACAAAACAAGTATTTTTTCGGATTATTTCGAATAATTTTGATTACTAATATTTAGCTTTTGAGAAATCTGCGCTAGTGTACCTGGTCAGCTAGGCAAAATAAAATACCAGTCATATAACAAGCCTAGGCAAAGTATCGCAAGTGAAAAATTACAAATTTATTTCATTGCCGTTCTGAACTAGTAACAATATTATTTTCGATGAATGTATTATGATGAGTATGTAACTCATTAAAAAACGCATAAATAACTATTTTTTTTTAATAATGATAAAATTCCATTAAAATTACACTTCTTAGTAGTATTATAAAAAAGAGCAGTAAAAACATCTGCGACTTTTCACTTTCGATACTTTACCTAGAGAGAGAATCAAAAATTAACCGTAAGTGATATATCAGACTTGGTCACGGATATGGATTTTTTAAATTATTTTGGATGTCCGATAGTTTCAGAAACAGCAACAGAGCTCCATTACGTTTAAATATCTATTTATGCCATGCGATTTATGCAATTTTGAAAAAAAAAAAATTAATAAATTATTAACTTAAGTTCGAGCACTATAGGAAAATGACGTTATCATATAAATTACATAAACATTAGAAGCATTGTCAGTCAGACAGTAAGTCACTTCAGTCAGTTCGTCAGTAAAATTATCTTACTACTACGTAGTACCAAACGGATTGACTTGGTTAATTTAAATCGTTTGCGGTCAGTCAACTGTAATAGCTGTAATGAGCTAGTATTTGTTTAGTGTTATCTTGTTATTGGTTTGAATAATTATTAGATTATCTACAGGATGTTATGTGATTGTGGTTTAGGTTAAATAGGATTACATGACGCGAGCGATTAAATAAACCAAATGTATACGCGTTAATTAAAGATTCAATTTCCAATTAGAATATTTTATCTGCTTCACGATTTGTTCCTCAAAGCAAGATATACGCCTTAGTGTTATGACACTCTGTTCTCCTATCTAACTAAAATTCTTAATCAAAACATTTTGTTCTCCATTGTTCCGCACGAATTTGAGATATTTAAAGTGGTGGAATTCTATGCTTTGTCTTGTTTTATTCAATGTTTCAATAATAATCAGATTGCCTACAGAGTTATATATGTAAATGTAATTGTGGTGTAGATTAAATGGGATTAAGTCATAAAAAAAAAATTGTATGAAACATTTTCAAGCTAGTACATGAATAGCTGCTATATAAAATATTTTTTTCTAACTTGAAAAATTGATTTTATGATGTAAATATTTGATCTGATTTTAATTAAGAAACGTGGTATTAAAAACTTTATTTAAAAAAAAAATCAGCTTCACGCTGTATCCCGCACACAGCAGGGTAGGCATAGGGTAGCTAGTGTTAAGACACACCGCTTACTTTCCGCCGAGTTCTGGAGGCATTGTGTGTTGAGTGGCGGACCTCAACACCGCGCTTAGCCTCGATACTCGATACAAAAACTTTATTTCATGGTTATTCTTCATAACACAAAAATTTCGAGTTAGAAAATTTTGGTCAAAAAGAACAAGATTAAAACAAAATGTCTTTAAATGAGCCAAAAGTAAATCAAGAAAGAAGAAAAAAATAAGATCAATGTAACATTGGCAAAATTTTCTTATCTATACGTCTACACTAATATTATAAAGTGGAAGAGTTTGTTTGGTTGAACACGCTAATCTTATGAACTACTTCAACTTCTATGCTTCGAATTGAAAAAACATTCTATGTTGGAAATTCTATGGATCTAGGAAAGATATATTTTCAATGGTTAATTTAAGCGGGCGATGCCGCGAGCGATACGCCAGTTTTTAATAAATAGCCTAACACGTGAAACTGTATCAACAAGCCTGTGCCACTAGAACCTTCAATTTATTACCGTCAGCCCGACACAATGCTATTTGTACCATACTACCTCTGTCACGCTGTCACCTAACCTAAGAAAATTATGACGTTTTACCTAATTACATTTAATTTGCATATTTAACTCATTTTTAATTACATTATAGCATAACCTCGTGTTAATTAAGGGGGCGTTCTGCAAAGTTTTGACAGGCGAGCCAGTGCCCAGCGAAACGCTCAAATCGTAATTTGTGTTTGTGACGTGGACCTTCTTACTAATTATGTTATTAAATTCGTAGTGTATCAGGTATTTTGTTGAAGTAGCATGTTTTAAGGTGAACTTTAATAATCTTTTCATTTTAATTTCAAGCTGTATCCCGCGTATAGAGTGTAAAGTTACTCCGTCCCCTACATGCCCCGAATTTTGAGGCATTGATTGATGGCGAAACTCAACGTCGCGCTTTGTCTTGTTACCAGAGCGAAGAAATAAAAATATTAATGAATAATAATTAATTCCCCTGAGTGAAAACCAAACCCAAAACCGTCGCGTTTACAGTCACACGGTTGTACTACGACGGCCTCAATAATATATTTTTACATATAATAAATTTTTACATATTTTAAAACAAAATATCTTAATTCGATTCAAAAACAATGATTTAAGCGAAATTAACTTAAATACTTACTTAATACATTAGGCTAATTTCCATCCCTCTGATATTTTAAAAATATAATAATGAATTTTGCTAAAAGAATCCTCCCTTATACATAAACAGAAAGCATTAAATACCTAAAAAGATCCGTCTTTGATCACTAAAGTAGACGAACTTTGAAAATAAATAAAACATTACTTTCCAATTAGAGAGATGCACATCATTGCATTTGAAATTCACTCTTAAGTTGTTAACTTTTTAAGGTATTTATATTCAAATTCGCTTGCTTTCAGTTCTAATTTAGCCAGTCTCGAGTCTTGTTAAATAGAGAAAATAGCAAGGATGTACCAGGATTAGCAGTAATTAAGAAACTATTACGCTACCTGTCTGTATAAATGAAGACTGGAGTTATAAAAGTTGATTACGTTTTGTGATATTAAGGTCATATTGTCAGGGGCTTAAGCGTGCTGTAAATGCGACAGGTTATGGGTTCGATTCTCATTCGAGGAAATGAAATGTTTAATATTTTCATTTTCTCATTCTTTTAAAGAGGCTTAACGCGGCGCTGAGTTCCTCTTCTCAATACGTAAACGTAACGGAAGTGTGTTAATGAGAACGGAGTATCATGACTAGGGAACATTAGGTTCCCAAACGCGATAGTTGTGACTTCAATCCAACTAATAATTAATTTGAAAGAAATAATTTAATTTCAAAATGTTATCTATTATTATCTATCATCAATAAATATATATTTATTATCTTGGTTAGGGATCGAATCCACCACCTTGGTGTAAGTTCTATCTAACGATGTGAAAAATAAATTATCTATATTCTAATCTAATCGAGGCCAGTCTTCTCTTAACGCTCACTTTTTTCTCCCAATTTCTATTCTTTTATTTTTCATTCGTACGATATACCCAAACCAGCTGACAACGTTCTTCTTCATTCTTACCGTGATATCCTCGCTAGTACCGTCCATTCTGTGTATCTCTTCGTTGTGGCTTCGATCAGCTAAACTGACTTTGCATATTCTACGAAGAGATCGCATCTTTACAGCATTCATCTGATGATGCAACGAGCACTGCATTGTCGACGTTACGGCAAGAAATTTACACTCAAGTCACTAACTTTCACACACACACACGGGAGTCCATGTCTGAATTTTTTCGTGATCATGCGGAGGGAAAAGATCTGATCCATACACAATCTTCCAAATCTATAGTCTCCTCGGGCCTCGAACCACAGCCTTTCGAATCTCTTTTGCATTCTTCTCGCTAAAATGATAGCTCTAAAACCAGACCTAGTGCAAGTCGCGTGGCCCACCATATTTGATCATCTCGGCAGTAACTGCATCTGTTCCCGCTGCGTTACCACATTTCAGACTTCGTATTTCACTCTCAACTTCTTTTGTACTGATTTCGCCATCAGCTACATAAAGATTCAGCATTTCGCTGTTACTTGAGACTGAGGCGTCATCATAATTATATATCTTCGCACATCGCGATAAAACGTGTGGTTGTTCTGTTAAAATTATAAATAAAAAAATGTAAAAAAAAATCTCTGTGCTATGTAGTAATGAAAGAAAATTTTGTCTTATTACTAATTTCTGGATTTTCTTTTCAGAGATCATTATCAAATGTCTCTTTAGAGTATAGAATAGAATAATTATATATTGTACTTAAATAAAAATATAAATAACATTAAAAATATATATTTTAATATAAACGATCTACCGAGAATCCAACTTTACAGCCATCGTGTGCAATCAAGCACGTTCCTACAGCGTCAATATGTTTGTCGATGAACAAGAGACAATTTAATATAGTACTTATAGGTATAGATTTAATAAATAGAATAGTTACAGCTATCTTGATAGAATAGTGTTTTATTTGATTGTGAACGTGGGTTTGATTTTACTCGGAATGTAAATTATATATTTTTTTGCTTTATCTTTGCTGTATATTGCATACAACAGGGCAGAGGGGATATAGTGTTAAGACACTCCATTATCGGCTGAATTCTGAAGGATGACGACGGCGAGACTTAACGCCGCACTCTGCCCCATCACCAGAGCGAAAAAAGGAAATTTTTAAGTATTTCATTTCCTCGAGTGAGAATCGATCCCAAAATGATCGAACTCTCAAATATATAATTTCATATATATACTATATTTATATTACTATATTTGTACATTTGTTGGTATAAACTCTCTATCGATGGGTCTACAATGTCAGCATTGTAAATTGCTTAAGTACCGACCGACTATTAGGTAAGCCTGGTATAGCTACGTACATACTCGTACGTAGGCAGGTTAGTATGAGACGTGAGTATTGACTTATGGGATAGCGCACTGTGGCTTCTGTCTACGTATTTGAGCGGACATTTCGTGTGAATTGTGTTTAGTTTCATATTAGCAAACTAATATTTAAATTATTATTGATTTATTTTATTTTAATATTTAAATATTACACTGTATAAATAAGTTTGATTATTCTATTTATTATTAAATGTGCGTTCCATTTATGATTTAATAATAACTAAATGTTACAATTAATGACCACAAAAAAAATGAGGCCGGTCGTGGCGCAGCGGCACGAGGTGTGACTGCAAAACCGACTGGTTGTGGGTTCGATCCCCACTCGAGGAGATGAAATATTTACTTAAATTTATATTTCCATTTCTTCGCTCTGGTGTCGAGGTTAAGCGCGGCGTTGAGTTCTGCCACTCAACACGCAATGCCTCCAGAATTCGGCAGAAAGTGGGGAACGGAGTGTCTTAACACTAGGTTCCCTCTGCCTACCCTGCTGTGTGCGGGATACAGCGTGAAGCTAATTTAATTTTAATGTTTTTTTAAATTTTTTAAAAACAATGAAATCCAGAACTTATATGAAAAACGGAGAACGAGAGAGAGAGAGAATCTTGACACGAAGAGTTCATTATGTAGGTTAAAGTATCAATTAGTTAGTAATTTTAGCTGCTCTCATTACCGTATGGTTAACATTTCCGCAAAGTCGGTATACCCAATTTATTACTAAGAGATCAATATTGAAAAATATTAACTTCTTTTTTTTGACTTCACATTGGGTCTTACATATAATAGGGTAGGCAGAGGGAAAGTAGTGCTAAGAAACTCTGTTCACCACTTTCAAGGCATTGCATGTTGAGTGGCGGATCTCAACGCCGCTTTATCTAATTACCAGATATCGCAAATAAAAACAAAAAAATATTTTATTGACTATAAAACAAACTCACAACCGTCGCGTTTTCAATCACACCACACCACTGCGCTATGACAGCCTCATATAAAAAAATACCATACAAAAAAAAACTAAATCTAGATTTATTCATACACTTCCTAGTAAATAATCGACCGACCCAATATTACCTGCGCGTCCCTTTCGTCATGCTCCAATTAACTACCACTCTAAAGCCTTTGTTTTCAGCATTAGCGTTATGTATAAAACAAACGTATTTCTTTTTTGGTCGCTTACTTGAAAAATTTTTTGCTATTTCATATTTCTACGGTTTTTTTTTTGCTATTTTGAAATGAACTCTATTTGACTTGACTTTAAAGATCTTTTTCGTACAGCAGTTATAATGTCATAAGTCATTCGCCATCGCTATCGTAACATGCAAAATCACTTCATTCGAACTAAGTAAAGAGAAATGTGTAATTTTGATTATAATAAAATTAACTGCCACATTTAGGTAGCTACGCTGTTGTAGAGTTTGAAGAATGGTTTTTATTATTGAGAAAGTAAGGTACAATATATTTTAAAAAAATATTTTAAAATATGATCTCTCCGCTCTCTGATATATATTTCTCTATATTATAAGTATAAAACTCTTCCGGTAATGACAGGTACCCAGATTAAACTACTTTCGACTTAAAAAGTTGTAATATGGCTTGTCGACAGATTACGGAGAGTACGGAAGCCCTAATAATATAAATATATATTTCCTAAGCTACAGAAACGAGAAAAAAAAAATTCTACATCATTAAGCCCAAACAACAAAAGTAGGTAGCGACGATAAGTACTTAATAAATACATTAATATTGCCTTTTTAATAAATAATGCAATGCAAAACAACTAGAACACAATTCCATTTGGAGCATGCAAGTTCTACAGTCACATAAATTACAACTTCAAATGAAACTTTTTAGCTTTTAGCATATAAATAGGATGCTTTTTACAATAAGAAATTATATCCGATTCTCAAATAAATTCATTTACGAATAGAAATGTACTACATTCGTGAGTTGTTGTAGAAACGCGATGACCTATACTGAATAAAAGTACATCGCATATTATTATTTATAAGAACAACAGCGCGGTGGTTAAAAGTGTATGCTACGATTGTGGTTTGGATTCCTTTTTGGGAGGGAATTAATTATTTACTTTGAACGGAAGGTAGGGAACGGAGTGACGTAATTTAAGGTTCCTTGTGTCTACTGCTATATACAGGATTCCCACTTGAGAAAATGAATTATTTTGATTATTACGCTATTGCAAGAGTGGCGCTGCAACTCAACACGGAATGTATATTGGTGATTCTTCTTCTCTATGTTTTCACTTATGTGTTGTCTGAATTCAATACAATATATGTTTTGTGACGGAACTTAACACCGCGTTTAATATCACCAGAACGATAAAATAAAAGTAAACTATAATAGAAAAATATAATTTTAAAATAGAGCAGCCTCCATAAAACCGTTCAGAGGCCTTCTGAATTTCATTACTTGCGCAATCTGAACCGTCCACAATTAAATTTCAAGAGCACTCAAACCAATTACAGAGACGATCTGATAGATTAGTTTTAGATAGACTGTGCCAATCTGTGGGTGGTTATTCTTTTAGTTTTTGTTTTATATGTAATTTAATTCTTAAATGTGTTTTAGATTTATTTGTTTTCTATAGTAATATATATATTTTAAAGAAATAACAATTGAGGCCAGTCGTGGCGCAGAGGCACAGAGTGTGACTGTAAAGGCGACTGATTTTAGATTCGATCCCCACTCAAGGAAATAAAAGGAAATATTTTCAATTCTTCGATCTGGTGTCGAAGCAAAAGCGCTGCGTAGAGCTCTGCCATTGCCGACAATGCCTTTAGAATTTCGCGGATAGTGGGGAATAAAGTATCTTAACACTACGTTCCCTCTGCCTACCCTGCTGTGTGCAAGTTACAGCGTGTAGGTGATTTATTTTTTTTATTAAAAAAAAACGTCTTTGCACTTTACGTCGACAGAGAAAGACGCTGTAGGCACAGCAGCATTACTCGTATCACGTATGTGACGCATGGAGGCATCAATGCCCCCAGAATTCGGCGAGAAGTGTGGAACATAAGTGTCTTAATTATAACGAAGTGTCTTAACATTAGGTACTCAGGTTCCCTCGATGTACCTAGTCATGTGCGGGACGAAGCTAAACAAACAGTACGCTCATAACTTTATACATAATTCACATATTTTACCCACACCGCCTAGTAAGATTTGAAAGGTTCCCTTCAAAGTACAAGCTTTCAACATGAATGAATCTTCTATGTAATATAAAAAAAAATGTTCTCTGAAAACAAAAATATGAGTACAAAAGGCACATACGCTTTGTATGTATTAGCAATAAAAATAAAAAACATGGTTTGTTCATACAAAAAAAAAATCTTTTCAAAAGTAAACTTGTAATATTCTGATCCACACATAAAATTCTAACCTTTAGCTTTCCCCCTGTGGTCAAATGAAAGACAATGAACACTTGAGGTAGCTCTGACCGCAGGTGTAGCGGGTTCGCGTTGATTCGATTAACGCAATATAACATAGACTATTAGTAAGGCTAGTCGTGGTGCAAATGTACAAGTGTGTGGTAGGTTGTGGGTTCGATTCCCACTTGGGGAAATCAAATATCTAATATTTTCATTTTCTTGTTCTGATTCGTACAGACAAAGCGCGGCGTCAAGTTCCATTATTCAACGCAATGCCTTCAGAATTCAATGGAAAGGGGAGAACGGAAGTGTCTTAATGAGAATGGAGAATCTCATCACTTAGTTCCCAAGTTCGCTCTGCCTATCCTGCTACGTGCGGGATACATCTAAAAAAGTCTTCCTCGATAAATGTACTAACACATAAACAGTTAATAAATTAAAACCAATAATAAATAGTTCTTGAGATAAGCACCTTCAAACAAACAAACTGCTCAGCTTTAGAATATTAGCATAGATAAATAAATAAAAAGTTAAGGGCTACTCCCATTCAACACAGCAGGTGTTTTACGTTCACATCCTACAAGCGTCATAAAGCACACGCTGCCGTACCGTTACGTATCACACGGGTATATTTGACTCCCATGCGACCTTGCGAAGCCCTACTGGATACATGGATTGTAAAATGTAATTTGAAATATTTGTGAATACCCGTATCTCTAAAACTACTGAACCGTTTTTGCTGAAACGTAGCTGTTGCGTAAGTTGGAATATATTTTTAAATAAAAACCCATAAATTTTAGTGTACGATGGATTTGTGAATAAATATACAAATATATAAAACATAAGAGGGAAGAACTTAGAACGTAGTGCCGCTGCGCCACAACGGATTCTAGAAAAAAAAAACAGAACCATCAAAATATGGGAGAAAAAATAATAAATTATACTTTCAACCCGACCGTAACCCAATCACGTCTAGAATATTTAATTCCATATCCACTCAGCTATCTACATACCCACATACTATAGTATAATGGCAAAAAATTTAATAAAATCGAAGCGAAACGCTGTCCCATCGAATTAAGCTAATGTGCTCCAGAACGATCACTGCGTAATTAATACGCGTGGAAAAAAATATATATTGAAAATCTACCCAAGTACACCCTACTGTACACCCGACTCCACCCAAGTACACCCTACTGTACACCCAAGTACACCCAACTGTCGTCAGTTTAATTAATCATACAGAGTATGTTTTTGCAGATCAACCCATTAGTATATTAGATGTGGCAATAAATGTTATTAATCAATTATTATAGATTGGAAAATTTTAAATTTGATATTTTTTGGTATTAAAATGGCTAGATGCATTTAAAGTTTTTATAGTTGGTGTAATATATACGTTTTTTTTCTTATTTTAACTTCCCGCTGTATCTTGCTTTAGCCACAGAACATCTAATGGTAAGACTCCGTTACCCATTTTCTGTCCGATTTTCGAGTTATTACATATTTAATGGTCGAACTCAATCATATTTTTTAGTCTTTTTAGTAAACGAGAATAAGAAAATAATTTATACCCTTCGAGAGAGAATCGAACGCACGATCATCGCGATTACAGTCAGATGATTTTTCCACTGTTCCCACCACGGCTAATTCTGTCTAATATAATAAATATTTTTTTTGTATATTTTTTTATTTGCTATCTAGAGAACCAGAATGGTGAATGATTAACTATAGTAAGTATTACTGCTCTTCAAAACCTACTGTAAATATTATAAGCAAGTGCTATAATGCAGTGCTATACAGTTTCAAAATGACCGACAAATGAACACAAGACTTATAGTAATAAATATATAGATATTTTTGAAATTATTGTATATAAAAGTCACATTTATTTACGTATAAAACGTATAATCTGAGACCATAGAGGCGCGGTGGAACAGAGTGTGACTGTAAATTACGATGGGTATGGGTTCAATTACAACTCAGGACAGCACATTATCATTATTTCCGCGTTCTGATAAGATAAAGCCTGGTAACCAGTTCGTCCAATGCCAGGCAATATAAGAGTTTTACCGGAAAGTGGGCTAATTTTGAGTACCGGAGTTGGGTCATCTATTGGAAACGCGACCTAACGGACTATTTGATCCCCACTCAAAATAATTTTTGTATTACTTTCATTTTCGGAATTTGGTAGAACATAGCGTTTGTTCCGCCACTCATTCCGAAACGGAATGTCTTAACACAAAGTTATCTCTAAATATCCTGCTAAATGCGGGATAATGCGTGAAACTAAGCGTTCTAATGGGCTATGGTCACCATAGATTTGTACCATTAATTAACATCTGGTACGGACGTTTTTCTTCATTCAAGGGGTTATAGATCCGTATCGGTGGTGGTTCGGGCGTAAAATTGAATTTGTTTGGCATCTTACCCTCTTTTGACTGAATTATATTCGTTGTGAGGTTTAATACTGTAGCTTTGCGTCTTTTTGGTATTTCTTTTTCTATTTTAATTTACAGTTTTTCGATTATAAATAATGTGACTTTTTTATGTATTATACAGATATATTAAATTCTTATTTATTTTTACATTCCTTAATCTTGATGTATTAAATTATTAATTGGATTTCAATATTTGATAATAATTTCAGATGAATCTCAAGATAAATAGTTTTGACAGACGGACAACAATGTGATCCTATAAAGATTGAGGTACAGAACCCTAAACAGTGATGCACTTATTGTTTTTGCTTGATTGCAAATCGAATCTTAGTCCGTTCAACGTTTGTGTTAAGAAAAAACATATCTTTATTGACTAAAGACGAAAGAACGTGCTGCACCATTTAGACAAAGCGAAGTCCATTAAATAATTAAAACCATAAAGTTATTGGATAAAAAAGATTTATCTTTTTATTTATTCTCTTCTAGCAATAATGACAAATAGAATTAGGACAAAAATATTATGTAATAATCGACATACATTTTTAAATACCCTACAAATCATTAAAACCCGACAAAAATTAAAAAAATCGATCAGAACTTTAATCTTTTGTCTTAAATACTAAAATTTACGAGTCAGTTGAATCGAGGTCGGTTTAAAAGGTGCACTCCTCCACACTACAGTAAGTACAATTAGCAAGTCGCTTTACATACGCCAGTGCGTTTTGTGCGGTTTAAATGGAAAGATTTAGCGAATAGTAAAATAAATTACAAAAAAGCTTTTTTCCGCAACAGAATACGGAGGGAACGGAATGTTAAGATACTACATTTCGGTTTTTTTTTTCAAGTAATTTTTTTTCGTATGGTGAATAATAGTCGGGTTTTTTATTTGATAAAATAATTTTTAACAAAAAAATCACTTTTTCAATTTCCACTTGAAATTAAAAAAGTCTTTTTTTTTTGCTATCCATCCATCCATAATCAGAACCTAACCAAATTGTCATCAAACTACCCTTAGAGTGTATCCTTTCCAAAAAAAAAAATATCACCGAAATCGATTGGCAGGATATTAGATTATTAGTCTACTTTTTATGAAAATTTAAGATTTATGTGATTTTCTCATGGATGTCATTGTCAGAAAAGGACCAAATTTAAATGGGACCGCACAGGAAGCTTTTGAGCTATCAAATAAAAAAAAGAAGCATCAAAAATAGTTCAATCAGTTAGAAGTTCCAGAATACAGTCGTAATAATAACCTCCTCCTTTTATAGAAGTCGGTTAAAAACTGTGTTTATCACGAGTGCTATACCCATAAAATATTACGCTGTAATTCTCAGTTAGCATTAAATAACGAAATTAATGAATTGATTTACGCCCAGTATTAATAACCTATCTCCAACGTCAATCTTAGATTGTTTCATACATCTATCCAATCTAGAGATTGGANATTGTACTACAAAAATATTATATATATCTTTTACAAATAAGTCACAAGAAGGCATTTTGCGACAAAAAATAATAAAAAATCGCAATATTATATTTAATAGATCAGTCGTGGACTCACGTCCAAAGTGTGACTGTAAAACCAACTGGTTGTGGGTTCGATCCCCATTCGAGGAGATGAAATATTTACTTTAATTTATATATTTACATTTCTTCACTCTGGTGTCGAGGACAAGCGCGGCGTCGAGTTCTGCAACTCAACACGCAAACCCAGAATTGGGCAGAAAGTGGGGAACGGAGTGTCTTAACACTAGGTTCCCTCTACCTGCCCTGCTGTGTGTGGGATACATCGTGAAGCTGATTTATTTATATTTTATTTTGATATGGTGTAAAGCTAAAAAAAAATATGTGACTACACGTGACGTGCAGTTATATAACCTTATAGCCTTTCGATAAATAGACTATCAAACACTAAAATAATTTGTCATTCGGTATCAGTAGTTCCTGAGATTAGTGCGTTCAATCAAACAAACACTTCCTCTTAATAAAATTAGTATATCTATATATTTCACATTATACACAAACATAAAATGACCCAATTACAAGCAGCTAAGTATTCTAATTACACAACTTAGACCAATCACTCTCGAGGCTCGTGCCGTCCACGATCCACGTTGATTGTAGTTACAGTCACGCAATTCAACCGTGTTAGTAACTTCAAAAGTAGAGTAGACAGTAGTAGATTCCTTTTTATATGTATTTTTCTGTTGTTTTTTTATGTGGCTTTGCCACCGTAGTCAAGTGATAGCCACTTAGCCACTAGTGAGAATTGTGTGGCATGACACATTCTAAGTGCCGGAGGTAGCTCTGTTCTGATCTGGTAAAGGTGGTGCAATACTGTCTTCCTCGATAACTTAAATTTTTAACATAAAACGATTTTTTTTTATTTGAACCAGTTGTTCCTGAGATTAGCGCGTTCAACCAAATGATTTCAGTTTTATATTGACAACATGACAAACTTTGGTTTGTGGACCAATGTACTTAATTTGTTCTAAATGCACTACAAACATAAGTTTGTAACATTTTTTTCTTTCTGTAATATAAAACAAAAATTAAATGTAAATTTCCATTATTCGGTTTTTATCGTTTATTTGTACTGAAAGTTCTGATTTCTTGCCAAGTTTCAAAATTAAAGATCAACAGAAAATATAAGAGTATTTTCCGGTTAGGTTTGATTACGCGGCGAATAAAATTGCACACGCCCGCAATTAGGGTTTGTCAATTTTTATAACTTGTACTTCTCGTTGACCTACAAGCCTGAAATTTATAAGCACTGTTGCGTTGAGTTACGTCAGTTACGTAAGCGCATCTAGTACTTAATTCCACGTATAACCAATACACATAAAGTCCCTAACTTGTTTTTTTGTTTTCCACCATTACCACCATTAAAAAACTTTGTGAACTGCTCGATATCAGGTAAATAATATGAACAACACAAAGAAAGACTGTAATCGGATTGTTTTGGATTCGATTTCCACTCGGAAATATGACTTTTAATTTCCACCACTCAAAATACAAAAATAAAATATATGAAAAAAAAATGGGCAACAATAGTTTCCTAACAAATTTGATTAGAAACAGTCACGACGTCTTCCATGACAAGAAATCGTAATATTGACATAAATAAAGCTTTACGAACCGTAAAGCAAGTTAAAGCAAATGAAACGTGATCCTTCTCTAGTATTAGAAATAATTTTATTTGTACACGTAACCTTAGGGTGATGTGAACTTTACCATGCAAAGAGGGATACCGTTCGAAAATTAACAAAAAATATATTTCCCCCTTCACGTTCTATCCTGCATATAGACAGAGCTAACGTTATGCTATACACTCAATTCTCCATTTGTAACACAACGACCCTAGATGTCTTCAGTAAAATGTTTATATCAGCTTCACTCTGTATCCCGCATACAGGGCTCCTAGGGTTAAGACAATCCGTTCTCCATTTCCAGCCGAATTCTGGACGCATTACGTGTTGATTGGCGGAATTCCACGCCACACTTTGCCTCTACACAAAGGCAAAGAAATGAAAAATAAGTTGAAATAAATATTTCATTCCCTAGAGTGGGGATCGAATCCTCAACTCCTACGTCACGACTGGCCTTAAAAGAGTATGAAAATGTATATAAAAAAAATTATAAAGTCGATAAGTGCATTTTCTAATAACCTACAAAATTTATAGTGGAAACGTCAAATTATAAATCTAACGCTACATTTCTAAGACCTTTATCAGGATATAACAGGCCATTATACGCGAGTGGCGGGTCAAGTGGTTAATCGCTTGGAACACTTTACGAACGCAACTCCACTTTATTCTTATTATTTGATAGAATATAAGTGTAGGTATCAGTATAAGATATTCTATCATACATATTTAGAAAACTATATTTAGAAAAATTTGAACATAGCCAGACTCGAACCCGCGCCTCTTGGAAACCGACTAGGCGCTCTGACCGCTAAGTCATACGTTCTCATCAAGCTACGTCGAAATTTTTATATGCTTTTTACAATTTATTTATGTTCTTAGCATCTCTGCAGGGGGAATTTCCATAGATTTTCCTAAGTCTGGAATAACACTTTAAAAATGTGTGAAATATTTAATAAATATTGTTTTAGCACTACAAAATAAAGATATCTACTTAAACGAAACGTAATTAATTTTATTGATAGTTACAACTCATGTTACATTATACTTAGGTACTATTTTAAATATATAATTTGGTACTTTTGGAACTTTTCGGTTTCATATATCTATTGTAACTATTTTCTTAAAGAAACAGTAAATTTTCTTTAAATGAGTTTAAGAACCTAATAAACTCATTATTTCAGCTTGTTAAGTTGCACGCGATTCTCTTAATTGTTTTATAATTATTCTTAAGGATTCGTTGTACCTAAGAAATTTTAAAAAGTAAACTGCTTATTGAGAAAGTAAGTGATTTATTTTAGTACTAATTAAACTTTAACCTAAGGCCGTGACTTTTTATGAATGTCAATTTATTTATTTCGCATATAGCATATAAGAAGGCAAAGGTAGTGCTTAATACCTAAATTTCAAGAAACTCAACACCGCATTTTCTCTTGTTACCAGAGAAGGAAAATAATTCACTTCCACCGGAAGAAATCGAACCCACAACCGTAGGTTACAGTCCGACGCTGTGCCAAGACAGTATTTATATATTTCTTTTGCTCCACGCTGTATCCCACGCATGATAGGACAGCAACCTGGAAACCCAGTGTTAAGACCATTCCGTTCCCTTCCGTTTCCAATTTTTCGCCGAATTATTGAGGCATTGCGTTGAGTGTTATAGGGTTGGTGTTGAGTGGCGGAACTCAACGACGCGTTTTGCCTTGTTGTTAGAGCGAGGAAATAATAAATATCAAGTATGTCATTCCCGCGAGTAAGAATCAAATCCACAACTGTCGCGATTACACTCGCCGCTGCGCTACGACGGTCTCTATATTAAATACACGGTACAGTATTTTTATAAAAAAAAATCACTTTCACGCTGTGTCCCGCACACAGCAGGGTAGGCAGAGGGAACTTAGTGTAAGACACTCCGTTCCCCACTTTCTACCGAATTCTGGAGGTATTGCGTGTTAAGTATCTTTATATATGGCCTTATTAAAATAACTCTATATAGATTGATATTTTTGCGTGGAAGCTAAGCTAAGCGTGGTTGGTAGCTTTTATACACCTTAAAAAAAAACATATGTGGTGTGTGGTGTGGTGGCGGCGTCGAGTTCCCCGAAACGCTTTCAGAATTTGGCAAAAAGTGGGGAACGGAGTGTCTTAACACTAGTTTTCCTCTGCCTACCCTTCTGTGTACGGGATACAACGTAACGCTGATATATACATCTCCACTTGCAATTACTACCGTGAATGCACAAAGAAAAGTCAAAAGTAACCAAGCGTCCAGTTTCATATTACCACGACGATTAACTTGTAATGGAACGGGGAGGGAACCATTAATTAGGGGTCCCGGCTCGTGGTCGAATCAATCTTGATTGAAAGAGCTTCTCTTAGTTGCATGCTGTAGATGTAGGAAATAATTCGTTTTTCGCATATGTTATTATAATTTTTTTTCTTCTTTTTTTTAGCTTCACGCTGTATCCCGCACACAGTAGGCAGAGAAAACCTAGTGCTAAGACACTAAGTTCTCTGTGTTATATTATTAAAAAAAATATATTGGATTTTAGTCCACTAACATTCTACTTGACTAGCTTAAGCATTAATAATGTCTTTTTGCTTAGTCAGTTTAATAAAGTTTCAAAAATACTTAACAACAATATATATTTTTAGTTGCCATTAAATACATTGTTAATCAGCTTCACGCCGCCGTTTGTATCCTGCACACATCAGGGTAGGCAGAGGAAACTCAGTGCTAAGACACTCCGTTTCCGAGTATTGCGTGTTGAGTGGCGGAACTCAACGACGCGCTTTGGCTCGACAACGATATTGAATTCCGCTATTCTACATGCAATGCCTAAAACTGAAGGACGGAAGTATCTTAATGGTTATCGGAGTGTATTAACTCAATATACAGTTTCCCAGGTTCCCTCTTCCTACCCTGCTATGTGCGGGATACAGCATGAAGCTAAAAAACCTTTTAAGCTCGTACAGAGATTGCAATAAATATTCCATTTAACAATAAATTCTTTTAGTACTTTATTCTCATCATAAAAAATGTATTATCTGGCTATAACTTTTTATGAAAAGTATAAGTGAAATACACCAAAGCTATTAATAATAATAAAATGTTAAAAATTAAGTATGGAAGCTTGAAAATATCTATATATTTTTTTTTAGAATAGGATGAGCCAGTGTGATGTAATCAATTTATATTTATATATTTTTGTTTCAGTTCCACGGTGTATAAAGCATTGTAGGGTGAATTAATCTAGTATTAAGACAATATGTGCCAATTTTTTGAGATATTGTATGTTGAGTGGCGGATCTCAACGCCGCGCTTTGCTTTGTTGCCAGATTTCTTTCCCCCTAGTTGAACCCACAAACATGGCGTTTTCAATTACACGCTCGTGCCACTGCGCCACGGCGGTCTCAATTTTGAAAATATATTGAATTTAAAAATAATTAACAGATTCTAAAATCTAAAGGAACTACTTAACGGAAATCTGCAGTTTTATGCATACTGCCTATATACCCAAATAACAATGCTAATAATATAATATACTAATACAATTATTATTTACTAGCGTCCCGCTCGAGGATTCGCCCGCTTGAACTACTCAATTATTTATTCACTAATTTAATTACTTTCGTATTCTAATAACATTTTCATTTTAAGACAATATCCATCCACACATTGAAAACTAAAGTTTTAATTTAATAAAAGAGCTATTTTATAGAAATTTTGTCAAACAAAATAATTTATGTTAATATGACTTTTTTAATTAAAATAGACATTCACCATCATCATCAACATCAGCCTGTCCTAGTTCACATCTGGACATAGGCCTCTCCAATGGTACGCCACTAAGCTCTATCTTGAGCTCTTCGCATCCAGCCGATGCCAGCCACTTTGCGAATATCGTCACCCCATCTAGCTGGAGGACGTCTCACATTACGTTTGCCGCGGCGTGGTCTCCACTCTAAAACGCGTTTACTCCAACGGTCATCTGTTCTGCGACAAATGTGACCAGCCCACTGCCACTTCTGCCTGCTAATCCTTTGGGCTATGTCGATAACATTAGCCTGTCCTAGTTCACATCTGGACATAGGCCTCTCCAATGGTACGCCACTAAGCTCTATCTTGAGCTCTTCGCATCCAGCCGATGCCAGCCACTTTGCGAATATCGTCACCCCATCAAGCTGGAGGACGTCTCACGGTTGTCTGTCGGATTACTTAATTTCAAATTCGATCCTTCAGAGATATTCCAAGCATAGCCCTTTCCATAGCACGCTGAGCGACTTTAAAGTGGTGGATTAGTTGCACTGTCATTGACAATGCAATCTCTAATCCACCACAATCCACATCTCGGCTCCGTATGTCATAACTGGTAGGACGCACTCGTTGAAGACTTTCGTCTTTAGGCTTTGCGGTATCGGTGACAGCCTATATGCTGCCAAACCAAGCTGTATTCTTCTAAGAGCCTCCATCTCGAAGCTGTTTCTACAAATATACATTGCACATCAGTCATCGGAATCCCGTACCTGTAATATACATTTTGTTTATTACACCATAATATCCAAAAGAACTTTTAAAAGCTTCAAACAAAGTAACAGTAAGTGGCCATTATATTGAACTCGAAATGTTTGCGAAAATAATGATAGGTTAAACCTTTTAACTACCGCTCTAAGCTTATTAGCTTCTATGGTGTTGACTTACCCTCAGTAATAAAAGTTTACGGCAAGATTTACGGTTAAGCTTCGATTTCTATGAAATATTAATGTTGTGTTTTGTTTTATTAGGTTATTTGGATATTTAAACAGCAAATAAATAAATCAGCTGTACGCTGTACTGCTACGCTTTGAGGCCAGTCGTAGCGCAGCGGCACGAGGTGTGACTGTAAAACCGATTGGTTTTGGATTCGATTCCCACTCGAGGAGATGAAATATTTACTTAAATTTATATTTCTTCGCTCTGGCGCCGATGTTAAGCGCGGCGTTGAGTTCTGCCACTCAACACGCAATGCCTCCAGAATCCGGCAGAAAGTGGGGAACGGAGTGTTTTAGCACTAGGTTCCCTCTGCTGTGTGCGGGATACAGCGTGAAGCTGAATAAAGGAGATTGTATTTATTAGAAAATTGTAGCAAAAAAATATCTTTGTAGCTAGTCGTAGGTACACGCGGTCACTGTGAACGCGATAGATTATGGGTTCGATTCTTACTCGAGAAAACGAAATATATTTTTATTTTTTCGCCCTTGTAACGAGGAAAGCGCGGCCCTTGATTTCTTTACTCAACACGCACGCAATGCCTCCAGGATTCAGCGGAAAGTGTTAAACGGAAAAGTCTTAACGGAACAGAAGATTCTCAACTATAGGTTCCCAGGTTCCTGTTCCTACTATTTGTAGGATACTAACTTACTATTGTAAGCGTCTAAATACACATGTCATATCTGCAATATTTCGAAATTTTAACGAGCACTGCCAAAATCAAATTGCAATATTCCGACAAACATTTTGGCACGCGATGGTCTTAATTGTTTTCTAATTACTGCTTAAAATAGTAATGGATTTTTAAAAGGAATAGAAGGCAAGGAAATGAATGATGACATTTAAATTTAATTAACGAAATAAGTGAATATTGATGTTTATAGTCAAAGTAAGTAGGTACTATTTTAAATATCTATATTTTTGTTATTTTATTAAAATTAAAAGGAATTGATTGTTTAGGCAAAGGGAACATAGTGTTAAGACACTCCGTTCCCGCTTTGCCTTTCCCGAATTCGCGCTTTGCTCGACACCAGAGCGAAAAAATTAAAATATAAATGTAAATAATTATTTCATTTTCCTATGTGGGGATGGAACCCACAACGAGTCGATTATACAGTCATGGTTTGAGCCTCTGCGAACTTCACAGCGTGAAGCTGATTTTAATTGTTTAGGAATTTAATTAATGTTTGTTGGTAGAATTCGATTCAGTTTCACTTTCTTTTCAAACATTTACATTACACATTAGATTTTCTTTTCAATTTGAGGCCAGACGTAGCGCAGGAGCACAAAGTGCGACTGGTTGTGAGTTCTATCCCCACTCGAAGAAATTAAATATTTATTTAAATTTATATTTCCATTTCTTCGGTCTGGTGTCGAGGCAAAGCGCGTCTTTGACACGCAATGCTCCTAGAATTTGGCGAAAAGAGGGGAACGGAGTGTCTTAACACTAGGTTCCCTCTGCCCACCTTGCTGTGTGGATACAGCGTGAAGCTGATTTTATATGTAAAATTGCTTTCTATTTACAGATACCATGTGTAAACTACGCGTGTTGCTTAGCATTTAGACACGTGAGCTACAATCGATAACAACGTGATCGAACTTTGCCTTACCCTTATTCATACAATATGTATGGTAAATGTTTTAAATTTAAATATCAACTCAAGGTCAGTCGTGGCGCAGTAGCACAAGCGTGTGATTATAAACGCGACACGAAATCGAACTCACAACGTGAGTTCGATTTCCACTCGAATAAATGAAATATTTAGTATTTTGAGTTCCGCCACTATACACGTAATGCTTCAAGAATTCGGCAGAAAGTGTCTTAATGGGAACATAGTAATCTTAGGTTCCCAAGCTCACTCTGCCAATCCTACTATGTGCCATACTCCTGATACCGCGTGAAGCAAAAATAACTTAGTTTCGAGCTCTATTCCGGTAGGCAGCGAGAACTTATTGTTAAGACCCGATTATATTTCGAGATTTTGTGTGTTGAGTGGTAGTCGCCACCTTAAATATATTTTAAGAAAACGTGGAAAGAAAATATTTTTTGCCTCGATTGGAAATTGAAACCACAAGCGTCATGATTACAGTCAGACGCTATGCTGCTGCGCTACTATGGCCATATTATTTAAAAAAAAAATCCTTAATAGCAAAAAATAATAATATTATTTATTTAGAAAACGTATTATTTTTTTTTCCTAAGTGTGGAACAACACTTTAAAATTTTTTAAAAATAATAATATTGTTTCAATTTAATACCAATTTATGTACTTTATTATTAGTTATTTATGAATAATCTTTATATTCCATCATTGTGAAACGAAAGTATTTTACAATTGGTGAGAATCGAACCTAAAACCTGCAATGGCTGTTAGACATTTCTCAAACACTCCACAATACTTTCTGAAATGTCATTTTATTCATAAATTATTTAGTTAGTATGTCAAATCAATCTTGACCTTTACCTTAGGTTTTGACATTTAAATAATAATAGACTATTTACGTTACTTAAATATAGTTTTCCTTATAGAATCTATTTGAACCGATTTCGAAAAAGAAAGAGGTAATACGACTGTGTGTTATTTTGTATGTACTTGCAAATATAACATTTCTAACAAAATATTTTAGACACAAACTTAGACATCTATTTAAATAATTATATTACGAACAATTTATACAAAATTGTTGAACTAATCATTTTGCCCGGCCTTGAGTTCCGGCACTTAACACGCAATGTCTTGACAAATTCGACAGAAAGTGGGGAACGGACTGTCTTAACACTAAGGTTCCCTCTACCTACCCTACTGCGGTATACAGCGTAAACATGATTAATGCTTAACAAACAAATACATTTTTTATATCATTTCACCTATGAATTTCCATATATTTCTATAAACGATATCACTATATCAATTCTGTGAACAATCCTGTCAAACAGGTTGTCACTCAGGACAGTACTTAGCCGATAGCCAAATGGGATTTACGTGATTTTATATATCGTTAGCTCAATTGACAACCTGTCTAGAATCTAGCTCGAGGCTTAGTTGTAGGCTTTGATCCTTTGTCATATGGAAATGTGTGGACTGAAATGTATTAATAAAGTATTTATTGAGGTTTTTTTTTAATAATAAAAATGGCTTCATGAAACAGGGTAGGCGGAAAGAGAAAAAAATCGAATTGACAAAAATACTAAAAACCAAAAATAAATAATAATCTTAATAACTAAGTTCTTGAATGTTATATACCTATCATAAGTAATTTATTAAAATTAAAAAAAAAAAAATAATTAGCTTCAGCTGTATCCTGCATACTGCAGGGTAGGCAGAGGGAACCTAATGTTAAGACACTCCATTCCTCACTTGCCGCCGAGTTCTGGAAGCATTGCGTGTTGAGTGGCGGAAATCAGCGCCTCGCTTTGCCTCGACACAAGAGCGAGAGAGCGAAGAAATTAAAATATAAATGTAAATAAATATTGCATTTCCTAGAGTGGGGATCGAACCCACAACCAGTCAATTTTACAGTCAAACTTTGTGACGCCGCGCCACGACTGACCTTTTTACAATTTAATTTGTTATTTTACGTTGTGTTGTGAATTTCATCTTATAATTTGAATAAATCAAATGTATATTAAAGCAATCGTTTCTTCTTATTCCTAGCACTACTACTAAGGTTTGCCTTCCTACTCCACCTTTTAAGCGTCCTCGGTGGTTAGCTCTCTTCCTACCAGAGTGTAAAAATGAAAACATTTCATTCCTCGAGCGGAAAGCCAAGACCCACTTCACTTCACCCACTTCAAAACAATAATTAAAGCTATTAATTTCGTCATCTATAATACATTAACTGTCTGTCACATAATCAGATTCACACTGTACCCCGCACACAGCAGGGTAGGCAAAGTGCTCCTAGTGCTTAGACACTCTGTTCTCAATTTTCTGCCGAATTCCAGAGGCACTGCGTATTAAGTGACGGAATTCAATGCCGCGCTTTGTCTCAATACCACAACGAAGAAATAAAAATATAAATTTGTCATTTCCACGAGTGAGGTTCGAACCCACAACCAGTCACGTTTACAGTCACATACTTGCGCCACAACTGGCCTCACAAAACCATTATATTATATAAAAACCAGTTAATTACATTTAAATAACTAATTTTCTCAACAAATGAGACGTTAACTATATGAAGATGTCATTATTATTCAAAGGCATTCGATGTTCCCAGTTCTTGCGGCGAATCCATTTTTCCTCTCAAAATCATCTCTACAGAACAAAGGAGTGCCGGTTAGCGGAGGTAATGACGAGACTATTATATTCTTATAGTTGTAATAAAATGCTATGGAAGTTGATGCTTTATTTTTTAATGTTTTTTAAATTTTATTATTAAATATAATTGAAGCTAGTCGTGGTGCAAGGGTGAGCGTGCCATTTTAATTGATGTGGGTTCGATTCCTATGCGGACAAATGAAATATTTAATATTTTCATTTCTTCGAACTGGTGTCGAGGCAAAACGCGGCGTTAAGTTTCGCCAGTATTTTAATAGGAACGGTACTTAACACTAAATTCCTTCTGCCTACTTTGCTGTTATGTCCGGGATACAGTGTGAAGCTATAACATAAAAAGGCCCTCGTGGCGCTGTGCTACACCTTCTAACTATAAACGCAACGGTTGCGAGTTTCTCGCTCTTGTAAAAGACAAAGCGCGGCGTTGATTTCCACTATTTAACGCACATTGTCTTACTTCTTAGCATTAGGTTCCCTTTGCCTACCTGATATGTGTGAGCCATATTGTGAAAAACATTTATACGATATTCAGTTAAAACGGGCTATATCCGTAGGTTTTGAATTAGGCACTTAACTTCTTCTATCTTTATTAGGTCTAGCGTGTTTGCTTCTAGGCTTCATTAAGGACCTCAGATAAATAAATATTGGAAAAGTGATGAACTGAATAATGTTGTTGGTGAAATGAGACTTTCTATCACGAATCCTTCAACATTTTTGGACCTTCATAGTATATATTTTTCTTTGAGGCCATCGTGGCGCAGTGGCATGACCGAATGCAAACCCGACGGTTACTGGTTCAATTTTCATTCAGAGAAATTAATTATTTTAATTTCCTTGCTCTGGTAACATGACAAAACACGGGGTTGAGTTATTCAATACGCAATGGTTGGAAATTGGGCGCAAAATGGGCAACGTACTGTTGAACGTTTTAAGCTATCTTGGGTTCCCTCTACTTATCCTGCTTTGCAGGAAAAAGCATGCTGCTTATTTTTTTAAAACTCTTTTGAATAACAAACCTCATGCTATGTCCATAGCTACAGAGTTCTATGTTCTAACCCCCCACTGATTTACTAAGCTTAAGCCATTGCCGTACAATTTATTACACTATAAATTTAAGTTTAAGATCGTTTACATTCATTAGGATTTTGAATATTAAAAGTAAACAGACCACCCTGTGTGAGGAACTATAATCTATTAACATTTACTATACATATTTCGTTTTACTTATTGCTATCTTGATGAAGTCAGAAAGAATTTATGGATGTATACGCCATAACAATAAAATTAATTGTCAGTAATGAAAATTATTAAATTTAAAGTTAATAATTACCTTTGTTTTCTAAGATTGAGCGCGGCGTTAAGTTTCGCAATCGACAACGCGATATTTTTTAAGTAGAATGATATATTATGCTATAGCGTAGTAGGGTATCCTGCCTGATAAGATAAACCGATAAAAAGTACCTCCAACGATTCTATAAATTATGAGAAACGTGGAGAACAGTTATATAACACTATTCTCTCTTTACCTATCAAACACATATATACTTTATCTTTATCAGCTTCACGCTATATTCCGCACACTGCAGAGTAGGCAGAGGGAACCTAGTGTTAAGACACTCCGTTTCCCACTTTCTGCCGAATTCTGGAGGCATTACATGTGAATGCCAGAACTCACCGTCTCACTTGTCCTCGACACCAGAGCGGAGAAATGGAAACATAAATTTATATAAATATTTCATCTCCTCGAGTGGGATCGAACCCATAACTAGTCGGTTTTACAGTCACGACTGGCCTCACTGGTATGGTTTATATATAATATATATATATATATATAATAAAAAAAGAATATTTATGAAATTTCGTCTAAGCTACGTGACTGGCCGCAGGGTAGGTTTTCAAGTCCATTTACCTTGTCTGCCCATGATTTAGGGCCAAATGCGTATTTCCCTGCCTTTTCCGCCTTTCAGTTTTTGGGCGGGCGAGATTTTTTGGTATATTTAACACAAATTCTTCATTTAGACGTTCTCTTAAGCGCTGTTTCATTTAATTAATTTGAGAAAAGCTAGATTTTTTTTTGTTTGGCCTTAATTTTCTTATTTATGTGTAAGTTATGAAAATTTATGTGATATAAGGTCGTTGTGGCGCAGTGGAGTGTAAATTCGATAGTAACAGGCTCAATTCCCGTTAGAAAGAATTATTATTTTAGTATTATTTTTATTGGATAATTGAATGCTTTGTTAGAAGAAACGTTGAATTCAGCCACTCAACACGTTTCAAATGTGGATGTTGGTGTGTGTGTCAAACAGAGCGTGAAGGAGTTTTTTTTTATTTTTTTTTATATACAAGAGTGTTAGTACATTTGTGTTTAAATTATGTAATATATATATAGGTATTATATAAAATATATATTAATTAAAAAACTCTTTTGAAAATAACATTTTTAGCCTTTCATTTTATGATGTTTTTTTATTATTTAAGAAAACGTATATAAATTTGAAAATGGTGGGACTCGAACAAGTGCCTCCTGGAAACCGACCTGGTCGGTACGTAAACTTTTGTACGTTTTCTAAATAAGTATTTTTCTTTTCCAAGTGTGGAATAACACTTCAAAAATGTTAAAAATATAAAATTCTTTTTATTGATACTCATATAATATGTAATCTGCCATTTTGGAGCAGTGGCCATTTTTTATTAACATTATTAATTGTTAGAGGCCAGTCGTGACGCAGGGGCACAAAGCTGGTTGTGAGTTCGATCCCCACTCGAGGAGATGAAATATTTACTTAAATTTATTTCCATGTTGTAACAGTATGTACCTTGAGTATAAGAAAAAATAAATAAATAAATTAAATAAAATATGCATGGCAATACACATAAATAACATAGTTAATTATGAATAATACACACTATATATTTTTAATACCAAATTAATCAAGACGAGTTCGTGTATTGTCGTCCCGAGTGTCGCGACCGTCGTTCTGTCTATATAGGTGGTGGTGATGCTGGAAGGCAGCGGTCGAGTCGAACTCTTAAGTACTACGGTACTAATAAATATGATGCACATAAAGACTCGTACCAAGTATATTATAAATATAATATAATAATTCGAAGCCTATGATGGCACGATCTTTTAGGATCGAATTTCTTATAAAGGCAATATATGTGTAGGGGCGACACATATTGTGGATCCAAGTGATCTTTGACCAATATTATGATATTGAATGTTGCTTGACGTCGCGGAAGCTGACGTGATGGGCTTATGCGAACTGTTATAGCGACATTAACTATGTCGTGGCTGATGCCGTCTCGCAGTACGCTCGCGATACGTAAGCTGTGCTTGTATGGCGTTGGTCATTGACATATTATATACCACTTCTACGACTTGGTATACGACTAGTAGGTGTGTGGTGCTATTTTATGTCCCAGCTCCGGTGTATGTAGTAGTGTCCGCCTGTCTCATACGGGTGTGTGGTGCTATTTTATGTCCTGGAACTCTGGTGTATGTAGTAGTGTCCGCCTACGGTTCGAGACACGACTGTGGGGTGTGTGCCGTGCGTTTATTTAACATATCGGCCGCCTTGCGGTAGTGCGTTCGTTCCAACGACTTATATTGATCTCACAAATCAATCAACATCACGAATCACCATTCTAATACAATCTTAATATAAACAAGCGTAACAAGTACCTTCGGAAAGATCACACACAAACGTCTCGGAGGGTTCAACGATGACTGTAAAGCCACGGTCTGGTCGGAACTCACGGTGTAGGGGCGGGGCGGTGCCCGTACTCTTTCTTCCTTTTATTATAACTAGTTCGCAGTTATAGTGGAGAGGAAGATAGGACGCGCTCTTGGCTTTTCTTCGGACGAGCTTCGAGTTATGACAATGTCATATTGTCGAGTTTCCAGTTATCTAAATAACTGACACAAGAACAACTTCTGATGGCAAATATCTTATTAAAGCGATACCTTCTAATGGCATAATATAAAATTCTTAATACTGTTACCTCTGAATCTCTAAAAGATTTGAAGATAAGAGAAAAGAACGGTTCTAACCACTAGACATATCACGAGCTAAGGCATTATTTATTAAATAATATTTTCAAACGAGTTTGGGATATCAGTTACAATACATATTAGTACCGTAGTACTTGACAGTTTGACTCGACCGCTGCCTTCCGAGTTCTGCACCCACCTATATAGACAGAACGACGGTCGCGACACTCGTGACGACAATACACGAACTCGTCTCGATTAATATTTTATTAAAAATATATAGTTTGTATTATTCATAATTAACTATGTTATTTATGTGTATAGTCATGCATATTTTATTTTATTTATTTATTTATTTTTAACTTGTACCCAAGGTACATACTGTTACAATACTAACATTTCAAGCCAAATAAAATTTTGTAAAAAAAGTCAAACAAAAGTTTATTTCTAAAGCTTCAAAATTGTTATCATTTATAAACAGCAAAAGTAAATTTGTAAAATTTATTATTTCTTTTGTATGATAAAATATGCCATATTCAGCGTAACGCCGTTTGACGTTAAAAAAAATGTGAATGAAATAAATAATAATAAAATAAATAAAGAAAGCAAAAAGAGATAAAATATAAGATCTCACGTTAAATGGGGTCGTCGCTAGTACATTATTTTCTTGGCTTGTGGCTACTAAAATAGCGATTGCTATTTAAATTTATTATATTAATGTATGAGACTATCGTGGCGCCGTGGTACAAAAGTGTGGCTGTAAACGTGGCGGTTTTAGATTTAATTCCTACTCTGGAAATGAAAAAAAATATGTTTGACATTTTTTAAAGTATCCACACTTAGGAAAGATAAATACTTATTTTGAAAACGTATAAAAATTTGAACGTAGCGGGACTCGAACCAGCGCCTCCTGGAAACTGATCTGGTCGGTACGTAAATTTTTATACGTTTTCTAAACAAGTATTGAACTGGTAACGAGGCAAAGCGTGGCGTTGAGCTCCGCCACTCAACAGAAAATGTCTCAGAAATTGGCGGAAAGTGGGGAACAGACGTGTTTTAATGGAGACGAAGTGTATTAACGAAGTGTATTAGGTTTCCCTTGTCTACTCTACTATGTGCGGAATACAGCGTGAAGCTAAAAAAATATATGTCACGGCGATGTCATAACACAGCGGCTTCTGACAACAAATGTTATGGTTGTGGATTCAAACAAAACTGAAGGACAAAGAATTACTTATGCTTATTTTATTTTTAAATCTCTGATCTGGTAGACATAGAGTTCTGTCAGTTGACCTGGATTGTGTTAAATTTATTCGGAATTTTTGGTACTATTTAGTTAAAGGCGGCTTAGTCGTTTCAAATTTAGTTAGTTACAGAGAGATATCAGACAGTGGAAGCGTGCGTTAATGCAGACTTCAAAAGCCTACCTAACCTAAACTTGTCTTGCACGTCCCTGGCGCTGCACTGAGCTCTAGGGGACCTGCACAGTAAATCCAAGGACTGCCTTTGCAGAATGCCTTAGTAGTTTCTCCTCCTCCCAGCGTAGTGGCCCCAACCACAGCGGAGAAAACACAAAGGAACAAACAAGCAGTACATTTTCGCCGTCAAAACAACTCTTATAATATAAATTGTATTATTCCATTTCGCGAGACGTTATGGTGTTTTCGTATAAAGTAGATATGTATGTATGTACTTTAAGGGACTTTAGTGACAAAAATGATAGAATGAATGACAAAAATAACATGAGCTAGTTTATTTTTGTTTATATGAAATTCTGCCAAGCCATGGTGGCCATTACTTCTATTTTCTCGCTCTGGTGACAAGATTAAACGTGGCGTTAAGTTCTGCCACTCCAAACCCAATGTCTTAAGAAGTTGAATAAAAAATGAATAGTCGAGTGTCTTTAATTCCCTCTGTCCCGCTTTTGTTGATAGGAAACAACATGAAGCTACTTTCTAAGCGCAACATATAGGTATTTCTAACAAAAAACTAATAATATCCATAATTGCATTTAATGTAACAAAACATGAAACTGCTAATATAACCAATTTTAAATGCATCAAACACAAACAGTATGAACTAACAAAGTTATAAAAATACCACTCTTATACTAAATCCCCGTGAGAAAAACAAAATTTGCTTAGAACATGTAACTCAAAAACCTAATCAAATTGCGAATTTTAAACTTTACTGTACTAAAATAGGCTCTTTTTTCCTATAAATACACTAAAAACATGTGTGATAGGTGAAAATTAAAACAGCCGAGTGTAATGTTCGAGGCTCACGCGAAAGGTGAAATGGGGTCGAAATTTTAACTAGCAACCGTTTATGGTGATTTTATAGCTTTTTTGTAAACATATCGAAATTTATGGTGTCAGGGTTAGGGGGATTTTAATCATCTGTTACAGTGTATATTTATGTCGTAAATTTAGTTTTATTAAGCAGATACGACTTTGTTGGGCGGGCACAAAGAAAATTAGGAAAAATGTAATTTTGATTATAAATAATGATAGCACATTGTGGTAAGTAGTTAAAATTTTACTTAACTTTCTATGAATATTTAATATTTAATTTATAGTTTTTAGGAAGAGGTATTTTTATACTTTTGTTTATTTTTCCGTATATTATTTATTTGATATTGTTTCTTCACACTATATTAGTACGCATATCCGTAACGTTTGGCGCTCCGTTCTCTCTGACTACTCCGCTAGGGATAAAGCGTGAAGTTAGCTTAGTTTAGTTTTTAATTAAACTAATTCATCCCCCGCGTGGGAATCGAATCTACAATCGTCGCGTTTAGTGAAACGCTGTGCAGCTGCGGCCTCATAAGGCAAAACACCTAGCGTCGGATAAGAATTTAAAACTGCAGCATACAATAACCTCTTAAAAATATAACATTAAATGAGGCCATCTTCCAATCCGAAGATTAATTGCCTGAGTGTTATCGCAACGGGGAAGTAATTTCCCAACACGGGGAAGGATATTTGTAATATCATCGCTCTGGTGAAAAAAAAAAACAAAGCGGCGGTGAGTTCCGCCACTGAACACAATATTTCAAAATAAATATTTGGTGCGTGGAGAATGAAGTACTATAACGCACCATATATTAGGTTCCTTCTACCATTTGCAAGACAGGGTTAACCCAAAAAAAATATTGAAGAACTGGTAAATCAATAAATTTCTTCGAAACTATAGCCTTATGGAATCATAGTTAGGCTAAATAAGTGATAAGACAAATTAACAAATATTTATGTACAATAACTTTAGTCGTAGAGGCCAGTCGTGGCGCAGCGGCACGAAGTGTGACTGTAAAACCGACTGGTTGTGGGTTCGATCCCCACTCGAGGAGATGCAATATTTACTTAAATTTATATTTCCATTTCTTCGCTCTGGTGTCGAGGCAAAACGTGGCGTTGAGTTCTGCCACTCAACACGCAATGCCTCCAGAATTCGGCAGGAAGTGGGGAACAGAGTGTCTTAACACTAGGTTCCCTCTGCCTACCCTGCTGCGTGCGGGATACAACGTGAATCTGAAAAAAAAACTTTATTCGTATGAACTGTAACATTAGTATAGCTATAGTTTATGAACCATTTTATTACAGCAGAATAAAATTCAAGCGTAGGTAGTCGCGACATATGTTCGAAAGGGCAGGGAAAGGGTAGCGTGCTTGAAGTGACACCACTAGGGGAGTTATAAATTGTATTATTGAATGTTGTTGCTCGATTTTATAAGATTTAAAATGATTTGGAATAAATAATTTATGATTGTTATGTACCTTAGTACATTCCTTTATTAAACTCTATATTTTTTTTATTATTTAGGCTATTACAAAACACTTTTGTATCATCAAAGTTTCAAAAAATTTTCAGTAGTGTCAGTTCTGTAGGAAACTGCCAACGTCTTATCGGTTTTAATGCCTTGTTATAGAAATTATTATAGCTTCTAGGACAGTAATGTAGTGGAAGGTAATGTCGATCTTTGCCAAACTATATGAATAAAGAAATTAAAATAATTTGATTATATCATGTAAAAAAATATAGCTCTAACATGTCAATTTCTTTCATCTTTCCGTTTTGGCCGTTTTTCTTCGTATATTTTTGAATATACAGACGAAATCTAGAGTTAAGGTAATTCGTTCTTACTTTTTGTCTAATTTTCGAGACATTATGATTGAGGCCTGTCGTGGTGCAGGGGTTGAAGGGTGCGATTGTAAGCGAGGCAGGTTGTGGATTCGATTCCCACTGTGGTAAAGTGCAACGTTGAGCTTGCCTGAACATGCAATGCCTGTACAATTCCGTGAAGTTTAATGTTCAATGTTCAAAGTGTCTTAATGGGAAAGAAGTGTCTTAACACTAGATTTTCTCTGCCTAGCCTCCGGTGTGTGGGATACATGAAGAAGTTTAATCTCAACGCCAACCTTTATCTATGTTTGAAATAATTTAAATATTATCACTACTCTAAATGAACCCAAAACGATCGCAATTATATTCAGACATTGTAAAACTGCGTCACGAAGGAATTTATAAATTTAAAATATTAGTCTTTATTTTTTTTCCATCATAAATAAATAGCTATATATAAACATATTTTATTTCAATATAAATAAATGCACTTTAACAAAAGTCAGTAGAAGAATTCCAGTAGAGTAAGAAAATAGAAAGCGTCATACCATTGGATAGCCCGTAGCGTTTTCTAACAGCAATACAATCACTTGAACGCTATTGAAACTTAGATGGATTATTCTCTGTACAGTATATTTTTAAAAGTTATAAAACTACTCTTGGGAGATATATTATTTACACTGGAAATAAATAAGAAATAAATTATATAGAACATTTTTTTATAATTATGTATAACAAAACAGTGGGTAACGGAATATTTTAACACCAGGTTCCCAGGTTACCTTTGCCTACCCTACTTTCTGCGGAATTGAGAGTGTAGATAAAAAAAAATATTTATTCAGGGCTGTTGCACTGCGTCCTGATGGCGTTTAAAGCAATTCATATGCATCTAAATATTTCTTAAATGTAATTGTTTGGTTCGCCAAAGCGCTTAATCTCATATTAATTCCATCCATTAGAATTTAATAGAAGTTCTAAGGGATCTAATATTAAGGAATTGGGGGATAGAAGTGTCTGAATGTGGAACAAAGTGTATTAACTCTAGGTTCCCAGATTTTGGCTACCTTGCTACGTGCAGGATATAACATGAAGCTAAAAAGTAGAAGAAAATTACAATAATATTAAATATTGCAATATCTTTTGACTTTTCAAATAAGTAATCAAATCATGAATAGCAAATGCTGATTAATTATTGTAGGTGCAGCAACGGTGATGCTACTCAATTTTCTTATTAAAAAGATATTTCATTTTCCGAATGGGCATCGAACCTATAACCGTTGCATTTTCAGTCGTCAAGACGACTTCAATCATATAATTAATAGATTCAAAGTAGATAAATAAATAAATCAGCTTCACGCTGCATCCCGCACACAGCAGGGTAGGCAGAGGGAACCTAGTGTTGAGATACTCCGTTCCCCACTTTCTGCCGAATTCTGGAGGCATTGCGTGTTGAGTGGCAGAATTCAACGCCGCGCTTAACCTCGACACCAGAGCGAAGAAATAGAAATATAAATTTAAGTAAATATTTCATCTCCGCGAGTGGGGATCGAACCCACAACGTGAGGTTGAGGTGTGAGGTTTTATAGTCACACTTCGTGCCGCTACGCCACGACTGGCCTAAAGTAGATATTTCTATACAAAAGAATATTTATACGTAAAATAACTATATAAATAGGTACATCAAGAACATCGCTGTAGGTTTTATTGCTTCTACCGTTGATGTAACTTCAAAACAATAAAACAAACGTAAATCAAATGCAAAGAGAAATAAAACATTACGGTAAAGTTTGATGCCAACGTCGAACAGATGGGAAATGTGTCATTGTGCACGCTATAGTCGTAAGTTTGATTCTGGGTACGATAAATTGATATCGTTCATACGAATTCTGCGAATAAAAAATGTATCAAAATAGCCGAGAAATCAAAATTGAAGTGAAGTGCTAATTTGTTTTCAATATTGGCCATGATGCTGTAGATGTGTGAATATAAAAAAAAATATCCGAGATATGCGGGTTTAACTCCTGCAACGTTAATTTATATTATAATTTATATCATTCTTTTCTAAAAATATGTTTCCTGTACATTTTAAAGTACCTTCTCATATCTTATTTGAATTTGAGTACTACTAATAAATTTCAAATAATTATACCTAGAATAGCCGATATTAGCTATTATTGTTCATAGAAACCAATTCACTCATATATTCTAATTAGGCATGCAAACTGCTAGTGATTAAAAAACCCACCCATCTATAATATGGTCAGAAGGTACACGCAAAAACAAAATAAAAGTGAACTCGTTAGAAGTTGTTAAATACATTCGTAAATCGTCGCTTCGGTGGTGAAGAGAAATAACCCACATATTTGTAATTTTGAGGCAATCTGTACTAATATTATAAAATTTGAAGAATTTGTTTATTTAAACATGTTAATCTTAGGAACTACAAAGGAGAATTAAAAAAATAATTTTGTGTTTAATAGCCATCTATTAACGAAGGCTATAAATATGACTCTAGTCGTTTCGATATAGTGTAGAACAAAGTGAATAGAATGGTCTCTTTAATTTCTAAGCCATGAATCAAATTATAATATTTTTTTTGTTGATTTGACTACTTCTAGAAACTTTATTTTACTGTTTAATCGTTTTATTTTATTTTAACAATCATGGCTGTAGAGTCCATCGATGCTCATTGGAATTATTTTTATTTCTTTGCTCTGCGAAGAAGACAGCGTGACATTGACTTCTGCCACTCAACACGCAATATCCATGAATCATACAAACAGGATTAAGCGAGGAGGAGCTGAAGCTGTTTCACTTTCTAGTTTATTGTCCCGAAACTTCCAATATACGGGTTGACTCTCTTCGCCCCTAAAGCGACGAAATTTCAAAGTTGTAGGTACTAAATCCACGATAATATAGCTTATCGGGGCGATCTTTTACATCGATCCGGATTTCTCTTTATATAGCGTCATGCTCGCTACGCATTTTTGCGTTCCTGCCTATAAAATTGAAACTAAAATAAACTTATAATATATTATATGGCCAATTTTTGTATGATTTATGATTATGGTGGCTTTTAGGAGCGAGGTGTAGGTGTAAGGTTATAATTTAATTGAACTAGAATTTTTTATATTAAGATTGTGAGCGAGACAAATTTTGTAATAAAAGGAAAATAAAAAATCTTTATATGCTGCAGCATATTATAGTGCACGTAGAAGGAACCTAATGTTAGGACACTCCGTTCCTTGCTTTCTGCTCAATTTTTGAGACATCATATTGAGTGGCTGAACTCGTTTACGAACTTATTCTTCTTACCAGAATGAAGAAATTGTGAGTGTGAGCGAGTGAAAATGAGACGGTTACCACTTAACGTTAGTTTAGTGGTGTACCACTTAAATGTCGTATTTTCATTCAGATGAAAAAGAGGGGCGGAAAAAATGCATATTGATCTTTATGCATATTCTTCTTTTTAAAAATATTTTTATTATATAGAATTTTAGCTCATAAATTGTACTCAACTCACGTCTAGTTTAAGCAATATAATATGTTTATATTTTATATTATAATATAATTCCCATAATATATTATAATTTCCGCAGAGTTCTCTAGAGATAGACAGGCGAAACGCCGCGCTTTGACTTGTTACTAGAAAGAAATGAAAATATTAAATACTTCATTCCATCAGGTGGAAATCGACCTCACAATCGTCATGTTTACAGTCTGACAGCATATTTTATATTAGTTTATATTTTCTAGAGAATTAAATATATATTTTTAAATAAATGTAACTTTACATCTAAAAATGTAAATTACATATCGAGAAGCAAACAACGATATATCCTGCATAACTGTGGCAGCCGTCGCGTGGCAGCGTGAATCTGTTTTCTACCGATTTGTCTCTGAAACGGTGCGAATCACTGCTGGGCCACTGCCAAATGTGCAATTTGTACAAATTTACACATACGAGCCATTCCAATCCTATTTTCTTAAACATAAAGCTTAAATTTGTGTAAAAAAATGCTAAATATTTTTGTGAGCCTGTAGCTTAAATCTCACTGGTCTCCAAGGCTAGTGGCAGACTGAGTCAAGTGTCGTGATCCTTTTATGAAAATAATATTTTATTTATATAATAATACCGTACTCTGGTTTTATTAGGTGCCTTTATTGCTAATAATGTAAATTAATTTGCCTTTGCAGTACAACAAAAATGGGCGCGCTTAAAATGTTGTTAGGAGAAACAAAGAATGTTGAAATATATGTAGTTATGTTGGTTTTTTAAGGTAAAGTTACATTACGGAAATATAATTACCGAAACTATGTTTTATTCTTATGTATTTTAGTATAAGCTGTTTCTGTCTATGGATCTAGAATCGATCATAATAAAATTTATATAAAACGCTAATATCCGTGTATTGACTGGATAATTAAGTATTTTTTTATTTGAAAATCGATTAAAAACTTTAAAAAACAGTATCGATGATACTGGAGGATATGCGTACGTTCCTCAGGACTGATCGTTAGAGAGGGACTGAAAGATGTTGATGACAGTGATGATGATGAGAAAAATGCTGCTCTCCGTTTTTTCCTACTATAAATAAAAAAATCTTTACAAAAAAACATTTATATTAGTTTATTCATAACAATTAGTTTATTCATAAGAATTTCTAACATTTTTCTACAGAGACCATTTAAATTAAAAGAGCACAGAAGAGAAACGTAAAGTAGATCTAGACAGCATAAATGAATAAATCATACTACAAAATGAATATCTGATATGATTTTGATGTTTGTACAGTTGAGAGTCTCATTATTTATTCCTTAGGTAATTTGAATGGATTTAGGATTAGAAACAGGGGTCGATAGAAATGTGTTGAATAAAATATTATAGTCTATAATGTATAATTTTGGTGGACACGAAAGTAGTCTTTTAGTTATTTTTTTTTGTTTTTATAGCTTTTTGCTGTATCTCATGTTACTCATCAATAAGAGTTAAAGACTAATAGCTAAAATGCCGTCATGTCGCAGAGACATGCGGCATTCGATACTACCTACATACACTAGTCTTTAATTTCTGGCAATATTATAATATATAAAATGTTCTATACATTTTAACAGTCAACACTTATTCAATGAATACACGGTGTTACTTAACATAAGCACGAGAAGAATTTGAATCCATAGCCATTGTTTTCCTAACGTCTTTGAGAAACAAATTTGTTTTATATTTTAATGAAATAAAGACTATAGTGTACAAGAATTGAAATATATGATTTTCCATGATTTTCTTGGTGTTAAAGAAATTAAATCAGTTTCACGCTGTATCCCGCAAACAGCAGGGTAGGCAGAGGGAACCTAGTGTTAAACACTTCGCTCCCCATTTTCTGCGGAATTCTGGAGGCATTGTGTGTTGAGTGGTAGAACTCAACGCCACGCTTAACCAACCTCGACACACAAGCGAAGAAATGGAAATATAAATTTAAGTAAATATTTCATCTCCTCGAGTATTAATCGAACCCACAACCAGTCGGTTTTACAGTCACACTTCGTGCCGCTGCACCACGAATGGCCTCCTCTTGGTGTTCTTAAAAATAATCGTACAATAGCTTACAATGAAACACAACTGTGTAACCTGAGCCAATATTATTTTTTAACATTCCAGTAGAAGTAGAACTACAGCCAATTGATTTGGAATTTAATATCCTGGTACTAAAGTTTAAAACTTTTATTTTCACTCCTTTTCTGAAATCGGGTTGAAATCTTTACTTTTCAAGCGGAAAGGTTCACATTTTTCACAATTACTTGGACGTTTTCGCGTTAATCCATCTTCTTTGTCTCACGTTTAGATTTCATTTGTGAAACAAATTGCGACATCGGCTTCTTTAATGTAATAAAATTGAATGAAATGGTTAAGTTTCGCAACTCAATACAAAATATATGAAATTCTTGCTTTCTTGATAAAGTATATTTAAAAATATTTAAAAAGCAAGCTAAAAAATATTTAATAAAATATATTTCAAAGTAATATTGAAAGTTCTGTTATATTATAAGCTGTCGGTGAAAGAGTATTTCCATAAGTGGCACGAACTATGAAATGCAACTACGATCTTAGCAATAACTTAATAAATAGCTTGAATATTTAAGATAGACCAGTCTTAGTGCAGAGGCAAAAAATGTGACTGTAAAATCGACTGGTTATGTGTTCGATCCGTAGTGTGGTGTCGAGGCAAAGCACGGCGTTTATTTCCGCCACTCAACACGCAATACTTCCAGAAATCGGCGGAAAGTGAAAAGCGGAGTGTCTTAACACTAGGGTTCCTCTGCCTATCCTACTGTGTGCGGGATACAGCGTGAATCTGACAATAAAATAATATTTAAGTTTCCACGGTCCCTAGGAATTTTTCCCTTTCGGTACTTTATCTAGGGACCATCGGCTTACTGAACCTGCTATAGATACTGTAATTCTTCTTCCAATCTGGAGTTAATACAGTCTAGGTAATATTTAAATTTGAAATGCTCGTTTCGTTGCTTTAAATAAAAAAATTTGGGATATTCATATTTCGAAATTAAAGTTAAATATTTTTACTATCTTCTCTTAGTATCTCTTCGCACGGTTCTCTAGTATATCTAACTCTATAGAGATAGATAGCCTGTCGGCTTCGCGCTGTATCCCGCACCTAGCAGGATAGATAGAGGGAACCTGGGAACCTATGTTAAGACATTCTTTACTCATTAGAACACTTCCGTTCCCCACTTTCCACCGAATTCCGGATGCATAACTTAAACTTAATTATTCAAATTAATGTTCTCATATCCATTCATTTACGAACATAACTCCATATAAAAAGTTAATATAATAGCAAAGCTGGCCCAAAAACCTTGTTAAAACCCTAGATAGCTAAGCGAGCTGAATTAAATACATGTATCTGTACTAATTTCATTGTTTATATGCATGAAGCGAATCTCTCTACATTTGTTTATCTCGTCCGGGACTCGCCGTACTCTTTTAATGGCCCTGATATGAGAGAAAATTAAAGTTATGCTTTTTGAGTAAATATGTCACTGTCGTTCTATTAACCAACTGCGGGGAAGTCCGAGAGAAGGGTTATGTCTTTAGCGCGTATATATGTCTGGTCCTTTGTTCCCTTGTAACTGTTGTACCATTGAACCGATTTTGGTAAGTCTTAATGGTGTAAGTGCTACTGAATATATTATTATTAGTATTTATTTAGTTCATCATATAACTGAATACATGTTTAGGTTGTATATGTATTCAGTTTTTTCATCTTTCAATAATAACGCTGGGAGTAGGTCAGGTGACTAGCGCGATGGTTATCGGTTCGATTTCTTTTCTACGTTCTGATAGGGCTCATTATTAGAACAAGCGGAGTGAAGTTTATATTAAGACATTTTGTTCTATGCTTTCACTTAAGAGTATGTATGTATATGTTACGGGTAATGCTCGAAGATGAAGCAAACCTAAGATTATACAGGAATATTTAGTATTACCCAAGCATTTTGGGTAAAGTGCGAATAATTATTAAAATATTATTTTATATAATATTTATTAAAATATTATTATAATTTTAGTTCAGTATTTACCTATATTCACCTAGGTCTACCCAACTCTAGCTGAGTGATAGATGGTGCGTAATTTTTAAGTATGTAAAACACATAGAGCGGAGGCACCTGATATCATTTCTCCACAATTAATGATAACCAGGGGGTATTTTTAAACATTTTTAAAGTGTTATTCCACACTTAGGAAAGAAAACTACTTATTAAGAAAATGTATAAAAAAATTAACGTAGCGGGATTTGAACCCGCGCCTCTTTGAACGAGGTGCGGGTTCAAATCCCGCTACGTTCAAATTTTTATACGTTTTCTTAATAAGTTATAACCAGGGGTTTTACGATGGATTAAAAAGAGTTACTTATGCAGCTATGTTGGGTAATGATGTCGAGATTGGTTTAGCGAATTCATCTTCTTTTTCAGAAGAAGTTTGTTGCTAACATTCTCATTTAGAGGTCAGTCGTAGCGCAGGAGCACAAAGTGTGGCTATGAACGCGACAGATTATAAGTTCGATTCCGAGTCGAGGAAAAAAAAAATTCTTCGCTCTGGTGCGCGGCGTTGAGTTCAGTAGAAAATGGGGAACAGAGCGTCTTAACACTAGGTTCCCTGCTAGTTATCCTGCTGTGCGTGGGATAAAGCGTGAAGCTGATATTTTATTGACACTGGGTGTAAACTCTCCAGCTTGGGAGAAATATAGACTGAATTGTTTGGCAAAATACATTTAAGAGCCGCTGAGAGCCACTGAGAACCATAGAATCTCTGACCACTGAGATCGTATGGCGCTTGGTCGGTTTCTAGGAGGCGCGGGTTCAAGTTCCGCTGCATTAAAATTTTTATACGTTTTCTAAATATAATAAGTATTTTTCTTTCCTAAGTGTGGAATAACACTTTAATAATGTTTAAAATAATATCTACTTTAAATGACTTTTCAAATTGAAAAAAAATATTTATCCTATTAAAGTTGTTATATATTATTAAGAGCAAAAGCAATGTTGTAACATATATAACACACGTAGAGTAGCGCAACCCCGGATTTTTTTTACCAAAATTTTATTATAAATTATTCATAAAAAAACCCTAAACATAATATAAGAAAGAGTTCAAAAACAACTTTATATGGAAAAATAATTTAGACTTTTCTAATTGAAAATTCCCTAAGTAGGATAAATCATTTAATTAAATTTGTTCGAGTACAGCGATTTATAATTTTCACAAGTTTATTTCGTTAGACTAATTATTATGCGTCTCGACCTGCGAACTTCGAAACCTTTCAAATATTTGGAGAATTTTAATGACGTTTAAGAATTTATGCTTATTGAGAAATCTTCTAGGCCAGTCGTGGCGCAGGGGCAAAAGCGTGTGACTGTAAACGCGACAGGTGTGGGTTTGACTCTCACCCGAGGAGATGAAATGTTTATTGTTGTCATTTCTTCGCGCGGCGTTGAGTTGCCCCACTTAACACGTAGTGTCTTAGCACTAGGCTCCCTATGCCAATCCTGCTCTATGCCTACTGTATCAGTATGAAACTAAAAAAAAAATGTTTTTTATACGTAGATTTTTTTCGCCCTCCCACATGCCTATTGCAGGATAGGCAAAGGTTCGCCATTTAACACCGCATTTTAGAGGTATTGCGTGTTGAATAGCGGAAGTTAACACCGTGCTAATTATTCCTACTTATAAATATAAGAAAAATAAACATTAATATATTATATTTTCAAGCGTTTGTATTGTCTGCTGAAAATATATTCACTCATATAAGCTTAAAAAAACCGCCCTACAACATGATGTATTAAAAAAGTAGGAAGCGCATGTAAGGGCATATTTTAAAAATACATGAATCGCGGTTTTTTTTAAACTTCACAGTGTATCATGCAAATATCCCTGCTGTTATATAGGCAGAGAGAAACTAGTGTCAAACCTCTCCATCGCGTTTGGCTTAATGTTAGAACATTGTGTGTTGTAGAACCTTACATCGCTCTTTGTCTTATTACCGAAGCGTGGAAATGAAGATAATATTGTCACGGGTGGAAATGAACCCACAACTGTCGCGTTTACAGTCAGAAGCTGTGATACACCACAATAGCCTTTCAATTTTATTTTTATCAATTGTTTTATAGAACTCGTCTATCTCGGCCCTACGAAACAGAGTGTTTATAAGCTATGTATAGCTAGCAGTTCAAATATGATACTTAAACCTCTTATTTGTCTGCCTTCAATCCATACATATCTTTCATATTGAACAGGATGCTATTTTTACCCCAATATAATACGCCTTGTTAAATACTAAATATTCAAACTTGTGTGGATATATTTAAAGCTAAAGAGGGCGTCGTAGCGCAGCGGCATAGTTGTGAGTTTGATTTCAACTCGATGAAACGATTTATTTTTATTTCTTCGTTCGCATTGAATTCAGTATGTCAATGTCTTGAAAATTGAGTGGTGCCAGCGTCACGGAGTATCTAACTTCTAGGTTTCCTTCTATATAGGAGGGTCATACACAGGTTGTGGGTTCTATTTCCACTCGAGGAAATGAAATATTTGAAAAATTATAAATCAAATCAGCTTCACGCTGTATCCCGNCTCGACACCAGAGCGAAGAAATGGAAATATAAATTTAAGTAAATATTTCATCTCCTCGAGTGGGGATCGAACCCACAACCAGTCGATTTTGCAGTCACACCTCGTGCCGCTGCGCCACGACCGGCCTCATGAAAAATTATAATTATTAAAAAAAAACCTTTTTACACTCTATTTTATCATAGCACCGTAATAGCCTAAAAATATTTACGAAAACAACATAAAAACATCAGTTATATCTAAAAACTTACAACACCCCTTTAACCCGTTATGCACTACTTTATTCATACACCCCTAGTTACCTACATAAATATAAGTGCGCCAAATTAAATAAGCCGCACGTTTTGTATGTCACATTACGTGGCCCATCCGCATTTCCTAATTATACGGTTAATATTCATGAGAGGAGTGAATCCCAGCTTGTTTATCTCGTTTACGTAGAGCTGGCGGTCAAAAAGTTGAGTTTCTACTTACATTTTATACTGAACCACGAAATTACACTTTTAATTATATTATGAATGCTCTTTATTTTCGGTGGTTTTTTTTTTCGTTCAGCTGGTTGGAAGAGGTATTGCTTATGAATTTTTTACGTTCAATTTTTGGTTTTTTAGGTGTTTAAAATAACTTGATATAGTGATTTTGATTAGGTTTTACTTTTACGATCATATTTAGTCACCAAGGCACTGTGGTGCAGTGACACATTGTTTGCTTACAAACGTGATGCTTATAGGTTCGATTGTTACTTAAAGAAACAAATTTTATGATATTAAGACAAAATGTAGCGTTGAGTTATGGCAATCAACACGTAAATCTATGTCTTGAAAATTTGGCCGAAAGTGGGAAACTTTGTATTTTGACACTGGTTTTCCGTTATCTACCCTTGGCTTATGCGGGATAAAGCATAAAACTAAAAAAAAAATAATAGTCACGCTACATGATTCAATTCGCTTTAAATTATAACTTGATATAAGAAACACTTCAGAGGCCGTCGTGGTGTAGTGGGTTCAGCGGTTGTTCAATTACGATGGTTAAAAGTTCAATTCTCACGCGGAGGAATAATAATATTTCCATTGTTTTCATTATATCGCTCTGGTAGTTGAAGTGTCGTAGTAAATTCTGCCATTCAATTGCAATGTCTCGATAACTAGGCGTAAAATGACGAATAGAATGTCTTAATACTAGGTTCCAGTATACCGTGAAGCTAAGGAAAATCGTAATAATATTAGTATAGTAAAAAATAATTCACAAAATGAAAATGGCTTGCAATTCACTTTAACTAATTTTATTCTTTTAGCGTTTATCAAAATGGAAATGTTGACACGCCAACGCTAATAGTAGCTATTACGTTTCGGCTTACATAAAACTATTTAGAATAACTTCGACTCTATGTATTTTAGAATAGAATTTTCTTCCTCTGCTTTAAATTTTTAGGTCGATCACAAGCATGACAGCAAAATGCTTGGACTGATTTTGCTTGCAAAATAAATTTAGTTTGAATTTTTCTTTTGTTTCGTCTCTAATTCGCAATCGTAAATTAGAGTTGCAACCAATACTTTAGTATTATGTAGAGTTTCGCCTGACATACGAAAATTTATTACAAGTATATAACAAATTTTCGTATAAAGAAGACTTGTTATTAAACAAAACCTATTCCTCTTTTGTCCAGCGTAGTAGGTTACACAGGGAGAAATTAGAGTTAAGATACGCCATTTCGTTACAATCTCTTACGTGTTGAGTGCGGTCTTAACAAAAATAAAAATAGCTTAGTATCCTGAGTGAAATATTGATAAGTAAGTTTCATGTTTATAAACGACTTTTCTGATTATCGTCGATACTGTAAAAACGAGGTCTGCTCCTGTTTCTCTTAAAATTGACTCTTCATATCTCTCTGTAACATAAAAATGAAAATATATTGAAATGTATATAGCAAATATGTTATAAATTAACTTTCAATCAAAAAAAGTAATAAAATACATTAGATTTTATATTAAAATCTATGAATAATAATCGTCAAGCAATAAAATATCGAAAGCAACTGTGTTATAAATCAAACAACACTTAACCATTGCACCGAATTCCAAATAAAGTTGGGACAGCGGCAAGGCCATGTCAAGTTACAGGCTGATAGCTTTTTGCGTCGCTATTATAATACGTGTAAAAGTATAAAGGGAAAACGCAACGATTGTGGGTTCAATTCTCATTTGAGGAAATATATTTTTTTCCTCCGTGATATAATATATAAATATGTCATATAAATTATACCTGCAAACTATTTCTGTATCGTCTAATGACTATAAGCAGTTTCTTTTGCACTCATTCGGAGGGATGAACTATTTTCATTTCTTGTTTTTGCAAGCTCAGCATTGAGTTCCGCCACTAGACAGGCAATGTCTCGTGAAGAATATAGTGTTTTGTCACTACGAGGAAACCCAAGAAGAAGTAGCAAAGGGACCCTCCTGGTTCCCTCTGGCTACCGTAACATGTGCGAAATACATTTTGAGGCTAAAAAACTTACTTTTTTTTTGCACTAAATTTGATGGTTTGGCCATCCACTTAATACTTACACCTCTTTTCTAAATTCCTCTCATCCAGTTCTAACCAAAGCCAACTATTTCCAAAACTACCCCTTTGATCGGGCTTTTGGCGGCCACAATCTACGATTTGTATTAGTTTGTATAATTTAACACGAATTATTGATATTAATGAATATTTTATTATATTTTTTTCTTTAATAATATATATTTATATTATCTTTAGGTACATTAAGTATAGGCAATGGAAAGTTATTTTTTAAAATAGAGTTTAAATAGATTACTAGTTATTTTTCTTTAATATTTTTTTTAGTTTATCCCTGCATCCCGCATAAAGCAGAGTTGCAGGATATGCAGAGGGACCTAGTGATAAAACACTCTGTTCTCTACATGAGGAAAAACGTAGTAACGTAAACGTAACGATGGGTAAAACGTAGTATTTTTTTACCAGAGCGAGCGAGAATTAAATTAATTCATTACCTTGAGTTGGAATCGAACCAATAACAAAAAAATAATCATCTTATATACATATTATTATAAATGTACATAAACTGTAACTAATGAGACTTTTAAGGTTTTTTTCCTATAATCGTCTTTGAATTCAATAAGAGACATTCTAAATATCGTAGTGATGTTTATATCATAAATTCATATATAGCTTTGATTTTAAAGGAAATATAGTAAAAAATATACTTGTTCTCTTCTTATTTTTTATTTTAATACTATCGCTTGAATAACCTCACTCTTGGGAAATCTAAAGCTGCAGTAGATACTAGATAATTCTATTAAAACAAAGATCTATTTTAGTTTATATTTAATGTACGGTAGATTAAAAGTTTAAAAATCAGTTTCACGCTGTATCCTGCATACAACAGGAATATTAGTGTTAAGATACTCCGTTCCCCACTTTTCGCTTTTTTACTATACCAGTTACTGTATTTAATGTGAGTACTTGTACAAACAATAATAGTTTTTGTTTTATCAAAACCGGATCAGGCTTTTCAAAGTTACAACGTTGTAAAGTATCTATTATTCTCTATCTTTTCTCTCTCTCTATTTTTAAATTTTACGTTCCTTCGCCAGCATTTGAAGTCACGCATTGTCGTATATGTCCGCTTTGTTGTTGTGTTTGTGTTAGCAATTTCTTTAAACATTATTCTTATTAAATAAACATTGTGATGACAAAGAGTTTCGTAAAAGGATAGTCGGATAGTCTATCAAAATTAGATATTTTTTTTTGGTTGCGTGATATTTGTCTGACGACGGTGATTATGAAGCCGCTGACATGCGAGGAGTAAAACTGACTAAGCAAGTAAATGTGTAACTATTATTTTTTGTTAGTATTTTAAACAAGTTTTAATAAAAACTACCAATTTTTAGTCGAGTTTTAAACTTCAGGAGAAACAATTATTTTCCAAGGTAATAATGTTAACATTCCAAGAATATTAAACGACAATAAAGACAATTTATTTTAGGGTTCCATTTCTTTTAAGGAAAAAAGGGACCCTTATAATATTACTTTGTTGTCCGCCTGTCTGTCTGTCGAGAGCCTTTATCTCAGGGACACTTTTTATCGCAAGAGATATTTAGTTGAAATTCAAACAATTTACTCAGATCTACGGTCCCTTGATTTCCTGAAAAAAAAAGACTTATTTATTTCTAGACTTACTTAAAATGGCGAGTAAAGCTCGCCCACCGAGGATTCCAAAACTGGAAGTCTCGAACTTTTTCTCCAACCAATCAAAAGTGTTTTAAATGGAACTAATATTTTAACCGGATTCATCGCGTATATTTAAGATTTTACATTTTGGAAACCCGACGTTTCGAACACTTTGCAGTAGTCCGTGGTCACGGGTAGACAGACGAATGTCACCTCAGCTTACCAGTGTAAATATGTAATAATCGTGAAAATCAAGGAACTTATTATGTCAACCAGAAGTGATCAGCTCTCCTTCAATTTTTGTACGGAACCCACGGTGGGCGTGCCAAACTCGCACTTGTCCAGTTTTTTTATGTTTAACAAGCAGGAGCAGCAAACATTTTCTTATTTTTTTTTAATATTAGCTTTAATAGGTCATTAATAATAGGACTATACAAAAATTTTTTTTCATTCCTTATATTACGTGGGATCGATGAAAAATATGTTTGTATCTTCAATCTCAAAATAATAAAAGGTAAATTTATTACAGACCAGGAAAAGAAAGTTATGGTGGAGAAAACCTTTTTTTTAAGCTTCTCTGTATTCCGCATGTAGCAGAATAGGTAGAGGGAGCCTAGTGTTAAGACACTTGCCTGCTTGGAAAGGGGTTTCCGCCGAATTTTGGAGGCGTTGCGTGTTGAGTGACGAATTGAAAATATTAGATATTTCATTGCTTCGAGAGGGCATCGAATCCACAAGCAGTCGCTATTATAGTCACACGGTTGTACCCATGTGCCTCTAGGGCCTATACAATATATCTTAACTATTTTATTTATTAACTATATAAAACAATTGAATTTATAGGGAAACCGTGAGAGTTGAACGAGCCAAAGTATGAAGGTGTTCGCAAGTACTGACTCGCAAGACGCAGCATGACGTCACATGCTTAGCTAAATTTTGCCGCGGAGGGCATACTTTAATGTTTATTACCTCAGCCATTTTTTAAAAATAGCCAAAAAATTAAAACAGATTCTTTTTTCTCTAGTTATTTATTCTTTATATATGCTAATAACAAAAAACGTTAGTATGATTGTGTGTTGAGTGGCGGAACTTAACGCCGCGCTATTCCTTGGTACCAAAGAAAAAGGGCACAGAAATGAAAATATTAACAGATAATAATTTAATCACCCGTTCACAGTCACACGCTTATGCTCCTGCACCACCACAGCCTTAATAATAATATTAAGAAATATAAATATAATAATGTAGTATTAATGAACCTTTATCTTATAATAATATAAGATTAAAGTTCATATATTGAAGATTAAGACACCTAAAGCACTCCATTCAGCTGCCATTTTCAATAAAGACGCCAACATATTGCGTTTATTGCATTGGAAGCTTTGTATCGCATTTCAAATATAGAATGAAGCGGCTCAACGGCGTTAAATTCCACCACTCAACATATAATATCTCAAATTCGTATAGAAAATGGAGATAGGAGTGTCGTTGCACTAGATTCTCTTCTTTTATGCGGAATAAGTAGTGTTTTTAAGCTATCAATTCTCCATCACACCAGAGTAATAGGATAAGGACAATTCCTAATAATTGTTTAGTTATGTGCGTAACAAACCGCCGCTCTTTATTTTATTGACTAAAAGAGTTAAAAAGAGCTAAGATGTTTTTTTTAGTTACAAAAAATACTATTTCAAAAAAGTTTTCATTATTACAAACATTTTCAATAGCATCGATTTACATTACTTGAATTGGCTGGTAAAAATAATTTATTTGTATGAAACTGACTATTATCTCCTGAACTACGACTACCTCATGAATCTCAACATAAATCTAATATACAGATAGTGGTTAGAACACTTATTTGAATAATGTAGAATTCTTCAACGATTATATATTGTTGACATACTATCGATTATAGTGAAAACAAGTGCTTCAAGCCTTTTGAGACCGTCGTGGAGTCACAAGCGAGTGACTGTACACATGATAATTATGGGTTTAATTCTCTCTTGGGTAATTGAAATATTTAAAAATTGAAAATATTAAATATTTCAATCTACTCTGTTACCAGCGCGATGACGGCGTTGAGTTCCGCCACGCAACACGCAATGCATCCAGAAAAGGGAACAGAAGTATCTTAATGGGGACGGAGTATATTATCACTAAGTTTCCAGGTTCCCTCTGCCTACCTAGTGTGTGCGGGATACAGCGTGAAACAAAAAAGTATACTTAAATAGGATAATAAGGCTTTCTGATTATTTTCAATGAAATTAAAATATTTTTTGATGGATTTCAGTTAACAAGCGTCCATAACTCGCGACTTAATTACTAAGAAGTGAGAAGGTAACGAAACACGATTTATATTGTACTCAACAGAAGGTAATTCTTGATATGTAAATGTAACGAATAATTTATTAAATAATCACGTCTGAAAAAGCGGGGACTTGCGTGACCTACCTTTAAAACGAACAAGCTATGAGAAATGGCGTTTTAGTAAAAATTCTGTCGTAAAATGAAAAAATCCATAAATAGTTAAGAAATAATAAATTCTATAATTGATTCCATCCTCTCGAGTGAGAATCGAACCCACCCACGACAAACTGTCGCGTTTCAAGCCACACACTTGCGGCCCTGTACCATTATTGCACTCAGTTTGGAATCGATAATTGTTTATTTAATTATCTTTACATTAAAATAATTAAAATATTATTTTTCATTTTTATTTAATTGAAATATGATTGTTTTAAAATATTTTAGTTTTTGTTTTCTTGTTAGGGTTCAATACTTCAAAACGGAATGAAATGAACGGAACGTCATAGGATCGCTTTGTTGTTCGTCTGTCTGCCAAGACCACTTATCTCGAGATCACATGGAGATAATAAGCGGTTATTAATATCAAATATTCAGGTCTGTGGTTTTAAGCCATCGCAATTGAAAGATACGAGCATCGATTTTGCTGTATTTTGTATGAAATTCTCCGCGTAATAAAAATCTATAGGATTTTACTTTTATAAATTCGGAAATATCCATGCATAAAAAACTACTAAAGCTATATTGGTGAAACTTGAAATGTTCCTTTAGTTGTAATATATAATGTATTCATTTAAATCAAAAAGAACCTTTTCGCTAAGACTTTTAGTATCCGAGAAATGTGTGGACAAATATACACACATATATAAAACTTAACTCTCGTACTGGGAAGCATAAATAAATTATCATACTAAACTCTAGCTAGTTTTTGAAAGTAACTAAACTAATATTATTTATTTTCAAAAACATCACATACATACATACATAAGTATTAAACAGATAACTCCTTTTATTCAAAGTCGGTCAAAAACTCGTCAAGAATATACTTACAATATTTTTCCCACTTAAGGCCTATCGCAGGCCTCGTGACCAGGCACATAGATTGGTTCGGAGTTCCGCGATAAGCTACACACTTATTAACTAATTATTGTACGTGATGTGGATTTTTAAGTCAAATGTTTGGTCATTTCGCTTTTACCCTGTGGCTTTTTTGTTTCTATTTAAAAAAAAATAAAAGTAAGTTACGGTTTCAAGAAAGAAACTATATTTTTTTCAGGCTTATTAAATTTTACATAATGCATGTTGAGTGGCAGAATTGAACGCCGTACTTCGTCTTTTGAGTGACTAAATAAAAACAATTTATATGTACACTCTCTCTTTGTGGTGATTGAACCCACCACCACCCTGTTCCCTCTGCCTACTCTGCTAAGAACGGGATACAGCGTGAAGCATAAAAAAAATCTTTTTAAAAATTAGCTAGGCTTCCTTCAACATTTCCTCTGCTTGTCACTTTAGTAATCAATAGAAGAAATAGAAATAAAATGCTTTACAACTTTCAGTTGGGCCTATGTAAGTGTTGAACGTCGAATGAAGCTCCATCTTAGATCGTAAAGGAACGTTTCAAAATGTTCCCTTTCCTTCTAACCCTTTATCCAGAATACTTGTTAAAACGCGTTAAATATTTAAAAAACAATCTCGTATTTTGTATTCGACAATCCAATTTTTATTATTACCGTCAGTTGGATATCGGGTTACGGCTTTAGTATAACTTTTTTATGTATTTCTTTGTTATTATTAATAAAGTCGATCTGGGTAACTTTGATTCTTCTGCTAACATAGACAGTGCGACCTCGAACTAATTTTTAAAATTCCTTGATAAAAATTATGAAACTGAGAGATGTTTTTTTGAATTTTTTACAGAAATGTAAAACAAATGGGAATTTTCATTTTACGTCTTAAAAAGCAAACTTAGTTGTGGGCATCGTTGCCAGATGTCCCGATTTTGGCGCCACCTCCCGCTTTTTTGCCCAAAATTTTGTCCTGAGCGGGACAAGCACGGTCCCAATTTTCGTAAATTATTCTAAGCACTTTGAGAATTATTTTTTAATATTTTTTTTTGTATTAAATAAGTTAGAAACAATTTCAGAGATAAAAATTTTCACATTTACATACATAACTTCCAATCTAAACAATAATAATAATGATATAAAACGTATCGATTGTATTGTAAATTGATACTGAAGCCCTCACCCAAATTGACGAGATAATCCCACGTCACGACACCTATACGAGCTCGGTTCACACGGCAATGACGTACGAGTGTCGAGTCTATAGCCATTTATGAGGATTAGGCTAATTCGTGACATAATTTCGGCTGTGCCAGATGGCTGAATGGTTTCGTGTTGAACTATACAATACGCCTGAGTTTCCTTAAAATAAATATTTATTTAGGGAAAATTTACTTCAACATGGTTTTCTTTTTTATTATGTTTTTGACTCTATACGATAGTTATAAATTCAAATTCTTTTGGTGTGGAAAGTATGGCGTTGGATTACTTCTCTCTCTACAGCACGTAGAGTTCCGTAAATGAGTGTTAATTGCAGAAGAGAGTTGTTTTTGCTAGAAAGTAATTAAATGTGAGGCCGGTCGTGGCGCAGCGGCACGAGGTGTGACTGCAAAATCGACTGGTTGTGGGTTCGATCCCCACTCGAGGAGATGAAATATTTACTTAAATTTATATTTCCATTTCTTCGCTCTGGTGTCGAGGTTAAGCGCGGCGTTGAGTTCTGCCCCTCAACACGCAATGCCTCCAGAATTCGGCAGAAAGTGGGGAACGGAGTGTCTTAACACTAGGTTCCCTCTGCCTACCCTGCTGTGTGCGGGATACAGCGTGAAGCTGATTTATTGATTAATTAAATGTCAGTTACAAATGACCTGAAAAGAGACGGTTGTAGGATTCATTCCCACTCGGCGATACATATTTTTTTGATTTCCTCACTTATTATCTTCATTCTTTTCGTTAGTTTCACGTTGTATCTTGCACATAGCAGGGTAAAGGGAATCTAGTGTCAAGACACTTCATTTCCTTTTTATCTAGCAGAGTGGACATATGAAAATATAATTTAATTATTATAATTATCTATCGGGTGGAAATCAAACATAACCTTTATATTTACATTCAGAAGCAATCTCACTTAGCCATGGCAGCTTCAATTTTAAAATGAATAACAAAAACAGTACATTCAACCAGGGTAACTATGACAATATGATTGATATTTTACATTATTTCTTTAAATTTAAAGCACATCGCAAGAATGTTTCTGTTTTATCAAATCTTTCATAATACTTTTCACCGAATTCAACAAACAACAAACAAAATTTTTCTTTCAGGTTCACGCTGTATCCCGCACACAGTAGGGTAGGCCAAAGGAACCTAGTGTTAAGATACTTCGTTCCCCACTCTCCGCCAAATTCTGGAGGCATTGCGTGCTGAGTGGCGAAACTTTGCCTCGATCCCAGAGTGAAAAAATGGAAATATAAATTTAAATAAATATTTCATCTCCTCAAGTGGGGATCGAACCCACAACCTGTCACGTTTATAGTCACACTTTTGCCCCTGTGCCGCAACTGGCCTCAACAAATTCTTTACTTCACAATATTGTACTAATATAGATGTACAAAAATAAAATAAAAACACAGAAAAACGAATCACAGCCAATAAAAAAAATACAATCCCATCGTAAAATCCTACTTGGATGAAATTCAACGACTCCCATCAAATATTAAAAGTCCACTTAAAATTAATACTGAGTTCCTTCCGTTTCTTTTTAATTTCCAACAAGATACGGACACGATCTGACTATTTGCCAATATCTTGTCGAATGGAATTTTGGTCGGGAATTGAGACAAATAAGTTTAGCCAATTCTAGGCTTTGCTTCATGCCAAATTGTTTGCTTCTACGTGTCAAGATCTTGGATGTTTCAAAGTAAATGTTTTTTGCGCTTGGTGTTCTGTAATAAGGAAAAGTTTATAGAATATATTTTAAGTTAGATTTTTTTAGCTTGATATCCTGCATTGCAGGGTAGGTAGAGGGAACTTGGAAACCTATTATTAATTCACCATACTCACATTAAAACACTTCTGTTATTCGAAACCTTTACGCCGCCCTTTACTCTCGTCCAGAGCGAGACAATGGAAATGCATGCTTCACTCAAGCAAGCAACTGAAAACGTGACAGAGCCATGACGGCCTCAGAGCTTAATTTTGCTTAGATGAATTATGAAAATATTGTAGCTTCGTTCTTAGTTCTTAGTTCTTTTTATAGGTATATGAGGTATAAATCATCGCGCTCCTGTCTTTGCAAGAACTCCAGTTTCTGCAGGATATCTGAGAAATTCCCTTTCAAAACTCCCCTACACTTTCTAACCTACGTACTTGCGAAATTTTAACTTTTAAGTACAGTAGATCTGTCTATGCGTTGTCTATCAGTCACTTAGTAACGGATGCGTTTTAGATACTCTTTTATACCTATAAAAGAGTTTAGTGAGATTTATTTTAACCTTAAAATAAATCTTATCATTTAATAGACCGATGGAAAAGAGAACCGAACCTTGTCATCAGTAACTAAGGCTTACCAGTAATATTGTAACCGTCAAATAAAAATATAAAACTACACACAAAAAATATTTGAACAAAAAATAAAAATAAATAAATCAGCTTCGAAAACACAGTATCAAAGATACTGGAGGAAGGTCACGTAAAAAGCATGGGGACCCCCCGGAGGGCATGTATGGAGGGGTTGATGACAGTGGACGAGGCGAAAGAGGTATATAGAGATCGTAGTGGTTGGCGCTCCGTTCTCTCTGACTACCCCACTAGGGATAAAGCGTGAAGCTAAGTTAAGTTAAGCTTAAATCAGCTTCACGCTGTATCCTGCACATAGTAGGATACAGCGTGAACAACAGTCAACTATTATTATAATAATCAAAAACACATACTAAAATAATAAAACCTAGAGCATTATACTTATATAATTTAAAATAATTTACATTCATACATACAAATATTCCACGTCGACCAATAAAAATTTACACCGACTGGCGCCGGCGTGCGGTGTTACCAAAAAGTATGAGAAAAATAAACCGTTGGGACACTGTGGCCGAGGAAAATTAAACTGTGTTCGAGTCATAATAAAAATGGCCGTTCCGAGGTATGGGGACTGTCAATTTGCTTTTGCCAGCTCTGTGGTGGTTTCAATTTTTGAAAATTATCTTTTATTACTAGCGTAGGAGTTCTTTATGTTAGGTGTTACTGTTCCAGCAGAATTGTTGTATGTTAATTAAGTAAAAAGTACGTTTTGCACTATATTTTTTAGCTTTATGCTTTATCACGCGCAAAGCAGAATAGGCATAGGGACTATGGGAACCTAGTGTGAGGATATTCTGTTGTCATTAACACACTTGTGTTCCCCACATTCCGCCGAATATTGAATCTTTTGAATTGGAATCAAATCTACAATATGCCGCGTTTTCAGTCACATGCATGTTGCGCCACGACTCACCTCAACTATAATATTTTGATAAAACATTTATATATATTTCAAATTCTTCACCGACTTTTCGCACAGCTGTATATATGCGGTGTAGAAAGCGGAAATTTGACATACTGATGCCTTTGGAGAGTGTAAGATAAAATTTCCCGAATCTCTTATATTATACTTAGAGGAACGATAAAACGCTTACTTCTCATTTGAGAAACGTAAAGGCCACGAAACAAAGTCGCGAATGGCCACCAGTTTTTTACTTTAAAACGTGTTTTTAAGCGATAGCTGTGATTTTTTCTGTCTGTCGATCTAAATCTTATACATTTGTAAAAGGTCTTTAAAGTACGAGAAAAATGGAGAACACAAAAATATTTTACAAAACGTATAAAAATATGAATGTATTCAAATCCTCTCGAATACTATCCAATCGTTAAGCCATAGTTCTTTTTGCTTGACGCTTGTCACAACTCATTTGTGTTTTTACAACTTAATAAAAAAAAAATCAAAACAGATTCACGCTGTATCCCGCACACAGCAGGGTAGGCAGAGGGAATCTAGTGTTTACATACTCCGTTCCCCACTTTCTGCCGAATTCTGGAGGCATTGGCTGTTGAATGGCAGAACTCAACGCAGCGCGATTTTCCTCGATAAGAGAGCGAAGAAATGGAAATATAAATTTAAGTAAATATTTCATCTCCTCGAGTGGGGATCAAACCCACAACCAGTCGATTTTACAGTCACACTTCGTGCACTGCGCTACGACTGGCCTCAGCCTGGCCTTTCTGAGGACTGGGCTCTTTACAGCTTAATACGACCTATATTTCTTAGAAGACATAGTATCTTCTCATTAAATATCTCCTTCTTCTGCTCTATTCACCTGAAAAGCAATAAAATAAAAAAAAATAAAAATAAAATAAACATCCACATTGAAAATAAGCTCAAAAGTTACATTTTTGCAAGCCCATAGTCCTGCGTAAGCATTCATTATAGAGTTCAACCGGCGCGTGCCGTCGCATAATACTAGGACGTTCGTACCAGCTGATACCTACTTGATAGTGATAAATATAGGGCACGACCGACCCAATTACTGTAGCTTCTGTAATTGAGTCGCACTTCTAAAATGTTTTAATACCAATTTGATTAGATAGATTTGCTATGTTGTTACAGAATGGTGGTGGTGGTAACGGGTTTGAATTTTGATAGGTAATCGTTCTGTTTAGATGTGACGTGTACTTTTATTTTCTTGCGTTAGTACTTTAATATTGTCTTCTTGCTTTTTTCTTGGCAGGAACGTAGTATTTAGACAGTTTTTATTTTTCTCTCTATTCTTCGAAAACTAATTGTAAAAGATATCGACTACTACTCTATAATAAATAAAACAACACTAAAAAGCTGAAACATCGATTGTTTCATACTGTAATATTTTTAATCAGAAAATTAAACAAATTTTCGAGTTGCATTTACTGATCTCAGGAACTACTGATTCGAATTGAAAAAATATTTTTGTGTTTGATAGTCAATCAAAGAAAATTATCAAAGAAAATTACATATTATTATATCTTATACTACATAATATTAATATTTTCATTGTAACGTACATTACCAGTCACTTCCTGTATAGTGTCATGTGCCATATCTACTCAATACATAGTTTTGGCAGTTTTTTGACAAAAATGGCAATATTTTCAAATGTGAGTAAGGCGTGACGTAAACGTTTTTTTTATTAGTAAAGGCAAACGCTTGTACAATATCACGCAAAAACATATATCACCATTCAATATTGTCTATTTATTGACTTTAAAAGAGAGTATTATCGAACCTTCTCCCCTAAATGACCCTAAAGCTTTATCCAAATAAAGATTTCCACATTGCCCAAACAAAAGACCACGGAGTTCTTTCATTAAATATAAATTTTATGAATGATATATGTAATATCCGCGACGTCAGTACGTACATACATACATTATTGTGAAGTTAAAATGCGGAAAGAACATTAATCATTTATACTACACTTGCTTTCATAACCGTTTTGTATGGGATTTTTGACTTTTGTGCCATTTTGACCTGTATTTAAATGTAATAAATGCTATATTACTAATTACGAATATATAACAAATAAGGCTTCATATATAGTTACAGATGTTTAATGAGTTTTTTTGGACAAATACCAGCGGTTAACGGGGTCACTGTTTAAAATATATCAGTTTTTCTGAATACATGAGTTAAAATATTTCGTTTCCACGAGAAATTGGGTGTTTGATGGTGAAACTCAACGCCGCATTTAGTCAATAAAAGCTAAGAAATGAATAGGGTTGGGTATGGGTGAGTTGGGTGTTGAACGTTACTCGACATCCAAAATCGAGCGGAAAATTAAAAACAGAGAGTGTTTGCGAAAGGCCGAAAAAAAAACATATTCCTATTAAGTCATATAGCTGTGATTAGATTCTACAGAAAGAATAAAAAAAGTGACTCGTTACTACTTTTTTTACTACAAATTAAGAGAACGCGAAATTGAATAAAGAAAAAAAAACACTGATTGATAGAAACAGCTATGTGTACAAAAATATAATAATATATGGAACTTAATAGTTACTACGCATCAAAACTTATAATGAACCCTACAATCGTTGTAATAAAGTTCAAAATGTGTTAAGCAAATTTTCTAAAGGAGAATATTTATTGAAAGTATTCATTGTAAGGCATTTAATCGGCTTATTAGATAATCAGCTTATAAAAATACAGACGCCTCCAAAGGAATAATTGTATTGTTGAATACAAATCTTAATACTATGTAAAAATAGATTAGATTAGCGGCGGTGCTTTGAAATGTTGTTTGTCATATCAAGTGTATATAATAAATAATGTTATTCATATGGAAATTATGGAATTTATTATAAATATTATATAACTCCAGAGGCCAGTGGTGGCGCAGGCACGTGCGTGCGACTGCAGTTCGACAAGTTATGGATTCGATTTCCACTAGGAGAAATGAAATATTAAATATTTTCATTTCTTGGTTTTGGTAATGAGACAAAGTGAGGCGTTGTGTTCCATCACTCGATACTCAACGGAACCGGAATTGGGCGGGATCTCACTTTCCGGACCGACAATCGAGACTTAAGGTGAACGGAGTATCTTAACACTAAATTCTCCTAACTAGATTCTAGATTCCCTCTGCCTACTCTGCTTTGTGGGATACAGCATGAAACTAAAAAAAGCTATTTTAGAGCAATTTAGTCGAGCAAAATGTTTAATATAGACAATTTATTTATGAATCGATCGTAAGTCGTGCCGCATTGGCACAAAATGTGACCGTAAAATCGACTGATTGTGGATTCAATCCCCACTCGAGGAAATGAAATATTTATTTACATTTATATTTTCATTTCTTCGCTCTGGTGTCGAGGCAAAGCGCGGCGTTGAGTTCCGCCACTCGACACGCAATATCTACAGAACTTGGCGGAAAGTGTAGAACAGAGTGTCTTAACACTAGGTTCCCTCTGCCTACCCTGCTGTATGCGGGATACAGCGTGAAGCTGAAAAAAAATCGATCGAAATAAAACAAACAAATGTCAAGGAAAGTATGCAAAAACACAATAATGAAAACTACAATTTAACTTATTAAAACGTAAGACAAACGAAGATTAGGCGTAATTTTTATACTACTCAAGAGTGTTATACAGGCACCAGCTGGATAAAAAACATTTATATGATTAAATCAAAAATCAAAATCAGCTTCACGCTGTATCCCGCACACAGCAGAGTAGGCAGAGGGAACCTAGTTTTAAAATACTCCATTCCCCATTTTCTGCCGAATTCTGCAGGCACTGCGTGTTGAGTGGCAGAACTCAACACCGCCCTTGGCCTCGACACCATTCATATTACTATTTAAAATATATATAAGCAATAACAAAATACCTTCATTAAATTCATCGTTTATTCTAAATAATTTCTTCAATAAAGATAATATTGAAAATTCTATGGAGTACTTTATAATATACTTATATTCTTGAGATAGAGGGGAATCCTATTAACCGACAATTAAAATCTGAGCCTTGGGTCATTTGCGTAATTACTCACCGAGAAGGCCGTTCTTTGAGAAGGTATTTAGAACCTATAATTATGAAGAGGTACTTACGAAATTTTATGTATTAGTAGGCCATTTAGGGTAAACTTGACTTACCTGAATCGTTCTTTGGGCTTTTAGGGTTCCGTACATCGAAAGGTAAAAACGAAACCGTTATAGGATTGTTGTCACTTTGTTGTCTACCTGTCCGTCTGTTAAGATCATTTATCTCAAGATCACGTAGAGGTATCAAGTTAAAATTAATATAAATTATTTAGTTAGATCTAGAGGTCAGTTGTGGCGCAGGGGTACCAAGTGTCACTGTAAACGCAACTGTTTGTGAGTTCGATCTCCATTTGAGGAAATGAAATATTTATAATTTATAACACAAACAAAGGAAAAAATTAAAAAAGATAAAACTTGTATTGTTGTGGTATTATATAAAAAAATATTACAAAGTTATATTTGTAGTTTATTTCGTACAAAATGAGAGTAACGCCCGCATACTTATGTTTGTCAACTTTATTAGCCGCGCAATCGTAACCTATAGGATATTTCCTAAAGATCTACAATTATGGAATTTTCAATTAAATTATGGATGAACACTACGTTTGTCAATTTGCATAAGTCATACTTCCCGTTAATCTACAAATCTGAAATACATGCAGAACCTTAGGTGCCCAAGTCTTACTCTCACTCGCACTTTCATATATATATGCAACTAGTCTAGTGTGTATTTTTAAACCCTTATATAGATACACAATTTTTTCATGGAGTACAAATAAAAAAAAATTATTGTTTTTGTATTACAATTAAAGAATAATATTTTTTTAGAAAACATAAAAATAAACATTTAATGTAGCGGGATTTGGAACCATACAGAGATGCCAACAACATAAACTATTTGTAATAAGTATATAAGAATTTCGACGTAGTTTGACATAGGTTAGTGGTTAGAGCGCTATAAGGTTTCACTAGGCGCAAATTTAAATCCCGCTATGTAAAATTTATTTCATGTTAACTAAAAAACGTTATTTTTTCTGTAAAAAAATATTGTAAACAATTAAACAATGTTTTGTTTTACATAGCGAAGAAAAAATCACTATCTTAATTAACACTAAATACGAGCTTAAAGACGAAAAAAATCCCTTAGAATTAACAAAACATATCTCACACAAAGTTAGACACAAACAGATTCTTCCATTAGTTAAAACGTTCATAATATTTTGCAACTATTAAAGTTTATAAGGAGTGAACTTTTTAAAATATCACGTGAAATTTGTTTTCAATTCGGTAAGAAAATAGTATTTCCCAGAATGAAATATCATGAAGAGTTATCGCGCTTTCATATATATTTGATTGTTTGCTCCTTGAAGTCGTGGCACGGTGCCAGTGGACGATTGGCAACAGTTTAGTTCTTTAATTACGAGTGCATTTCACCTTTGCAGAACTGTGAAATTGCCAATTTTTTATATAAAAATGTTGTTTTTGTTTTGTGATATTTATTATGGAGAAATAAAATATAGACTGACTCAACACGCAATGCCTACAGAATTCGGTGGAAAGTGAGAAACGGAGTGTTTTAACACTAAGTTCTCTCTGTCTACCCTGCTGTGTGCGGGGTACAGCGTGAAGCTTTTTTTATTTTAAAATATAGATTTTGAACTTAAAAATCATAATTTTAGAATTCGTTATTTTAAATCTTATATCAGTTTTTAACAGCCTTCGTGGCATTGTTTGATTGTAGACGACACGACGACTGCGAGTTTGATTTCCATTAGATGATATATTTTCATTTTCTAGCTCTGACAAGACAACACACGGCGCTGAGTTCCATCACTAAACACGTGATTTTTTTAAATTACAAAATACTATTTAATTAGTAGTTCGTTATATACTCAATTAAAAATATCAACGCGAGCGAAGACACAGCTAATATATAGCTAGTTAATATTTCATAGAAAGAATTACGTAAAAAGTAAGAAATTCCTATAAAAAGCTGAAATATAAAACTACTTTTTAATAGTGCAACAATATTAAAGGCAGTAATGGTCGGTATAATCTAACCGGTCATATATTCTACGCTAGTACCGATTAATACTTCGCCAGTAGACAGCGAAAGAGAAACATGCTTTTTAAATATCGACACTAGGAAATGCTTTGGGAATATAAGGTGAAAAAGATTTTAAGCAACATTCGTATCGCTTGGGTTGGTAAAAAAGTGAATGTTATTTGGCACTTGTAACATTTATACGATTAAAAGAGTAGTAAGTGAGGAATGGTAATGTATTGATGGGGACAGAGTGTCATAACATTATGTTTCCAGGTTTCCATTAACAGAGTAGTAAGTGAGGAATGGAAGTGTCTTGATAGGAACAGAGTGTCGTAACATTATGTTCCCAGGTACCCGTTTCCTGCTTTGTGCAGGATAGGAAAAGAGAATGTCTCGAAGTCAAGCAAAAAGTGGAAATCGGAGGATCTTCTCTGCCTACTACTATATGAAAAACTATACTGTTATTTTAAAAAGAAACCTGAAAATGGGAAAGAAGATTGAAAATACAAGCCATTTAAAATAAAATATTCTTTTTTTCATCGCCATTTGTCGTCTCTTCTGAATATCTAACTTTCATCTTGAAACTAAACTACGTAAAAGCAGTCGAGTTAATAAAGATCTATATTTGGCACGGAGTTCTATCTTCGTAATATTCTCAAGGGCCCTGCATTCGAGTCCCGAGTGAGACAAACTTTAATTACAGTTTTAATGAGCCGTGCAGTTCATATTTATGGTGTGGATTTTAAGATTTATTGGACATTTTCATAATTGTAGTTTATTATTATATTTCGTTTTAACAACATGAATAATAACTTTGACACTTTTTTTATCAGATTCATGATATATCCCGCATATAGCAGAGTGAACAGAGAGTACCTAGTGCTAAGACACTTCGTGCCACACTTTTCGTCGAATTTTTTGAGACATTGCGTGCTGAGTGGCGGAACCCAACACCGGGTGTTGTGAAAAATATTAATAAATAATAATTAATTTCCTTGGTGATCGAATCCACAACTGTCGCGTTACAGTCACAGCCTTATACTCCTGTGCCACGACGGCCTCTATTGCAGATCGTTTTGAAAGCAATCCTACTTTGGCATTTCAGCTTGTTTCAGAAAATTTGTGAAGAAGAATAATATATAAAATATAGCGGCTACTTTGTTTCCGTGAAAACTGCAAAACGTAAAATCACGTTTTTCCCGTAGGAATTGAAGAAAATCACTCTTTTACACTCCCCAAAGAATCTCGCGCCAAAGTTCTACGTTGTCTGTCCGGCATTCAATTACGACGTGGTTATTATAATATTAAACGAATTTAGTTAGCAGGTCTATAATAGGAACAGACTTATTACCAGAACTTTTGATTAAGAATTTGCTATTTGCATTCTAAAATGAGAAAGTTTGTATGAGAAAAAAAAAGGAAAACACAAAGCACGGTACTCAATTCCAACACTGCATACGAATTCTCTAAAATTTGGGCGGTGAGTGGTGAACAGAGGGCCTGGACACTAAGTTCTTTCTAACCTGCAATGTAAAGCTAAAACACAATCTTTAATCCAATAAACATATCTAAGTGAAACTTGAGCAAATTGTCTAAGCGGTACAATAACCCATTTTCGATCCGGTATCCATTCTTTACCCTTCATTATTTGAATCCCGAATAGCCCTGACAATAGTTGAATGTTTCCATCTATACTGTACGCTCGTAGAACAGGTATGACTTTGGAAAATGTATCAAATGTATTTATTTTATTTTTATTGGAGGTCTTCGTTTCGCAGTAAAATTTGATATGACGGTTATGGGTTCGATTACCGCTTGGTGGAATGAATTATTTTTATTTCTGTGCTCTTCCAATAAGATAAAATGAGAATTGAGTTCCGCTTTTCAATACGCAATATTTTAAAAACTGGGGGAAAGTAAGGAAAGGAGTGTCTTGCCACTTGCCCTCTGCCTACCAGGCAAGGTTGTGGTCTCTGGTAATGACGTAAAGCGCAATGTTTAGTTCCGCCACTCAGCACGCAATTCTCTCAGAATTCGGTGTCTTAACACTAGGTTCCCTCCGCCTATCCTATGCTATGTGCGGTATACAGCGTAAATCACATAAAAACAACTACTATTTTATTTCAAAAAGGCCCACCGAGGTATTATTTGAACATTTGTCACTTCTAAACCACATAGCTCTACATAGGCCTATTACGCGAAAATACGGATTTTCATTTCGCATCCAGAAAGGTCCGGGACGCAAGGCTATCGCATCTGTTACTCAGTCTATTCCAGAAGATTTTATTGCTTATTCTGTAATTGGATGGGTAATTTCAAAATTTGTGGATGGACCTAAATGAAACGTCATATAGTATTAGAGTTATTTCGTTGTATTTTAGTTAGGTTAGTTGTTATAATAAATGTACTAGATATGGAAATGATAATATTATTTAAATATATTATTTTCATTTCTTTTATCTATAAGAAGAATCACGGCGTTGAGTTTCGCCACTCAATACATAATGTTGGTAGGAAGTTGTGGGGAAGGTAGTTGTATTGCTTCAACATAAGGTTTCTTCTACCGTGCTATGCAAAAATGCGTAATGTACAGGGAAATGAAAATAATTAAAAATTATTTGTCTGAGAGGGCGTTGAACCAACAACTATCGTAATTACAGTCACTGCACCACAGTGGCCACTAATTTTATGTATTCGATTTATTATATAATTGGTGTTTGCTGTTCAATATTTTATCTAGATGAATGATATTCGCGTAGTGGAGTTTGGCGTTTAGTGGTTTATATTAATTTGACTTCTCTAGCATAGAGACTCTACATTGTTTTAGATTATTTATTGTATTCAAAAAAGTTACAGTATAAAAATGTTATGTATGTAACTTTAAACGCGACGGTAGTAAGTTCGAATCCCACTCGGTGGCATGATTATTCATGTTAATTTAATTTCCCCATTTTAGAAAATATTGAGGCCAGTCGCAGCGCAGGAGTATAATGTTGTAACTGATATCCCAAACACCTTTGAAAATATTATTCAATAAATAATGCCTTGGCTCGTGATGTGTCTAGTGGTTAGAACCGTTTATAGTTGTGATCGTGAAGAACCCAAAATCTTTTAGAGATTCAGAGGTAACAGTATTAAGAATTTTATATTATGCCATTAGAAGGTATCGCTTTAATAAGATATTTGCCATCAGAAGTTGTTCTTGTGTCAGTTATTTAGATAACTGGAAACTCGACAATATGACATTGTCATAACTCGAAGCTCGTCCGAAGAAAAGCCAAGAGCGCGTCCTATCTTCCTCTCCACTATAACTGCGAACTAGTTATAATAAAAGGAAGAAAGAGTACGGGCACCGCCCCGCCCCTACACCGTGAGTTCCATCCAGACCGCAGCTTTACAGTCATCGTTGAACCCTCCGAGACATTTGTGTGTGATCTTTCCGAAGGTAATTGTTACGCTTGTTTATATTAAGATTATATTAGAATGGTGATTCGTGATTTTGATTAATTTGTGAGATCAATATAAGTCGTTGGAACGAACGCACTACCGCTAGGCGGCCGATATGTTAAATAAACGCACGGCACACACCCCACAGTCGTGTCTCGAACCGTAGGCGGACACTACTACATACACCAGAGTTCCAGGACATAAAATAGCACCACACACCCTTACGAGACAGGCGGACACTACTACATACACCGGACCTGGGACATAACAGCACCACACACCTAAGTGGTATAAAATATATCAATGACCAACGCCAACATTCAATATCATAATATTGGTCAAAGATCACTTTGATCCACAATATGTGTCGCCCCTACACATATATTGCCTTTACAAGAAATTTGATCCTAAAAAATCGTGCTATCATAGGCTTCGAATTATTATATTATATTTATTATACATTTGGTACGAGTCTTTATGTGCATCATATTTATTAGTACCGTAGTACTTAAGAGTTCGACTCGACCGCTGCCTTCCAAGCATCACCACCACCTATACAGACGGAACGACGGTCGCGACACTCGGGACGACAATACACGAACGCGTCTCGATTAATATGGTATTAAAAATATATAGTTAGTATAAATCATAATTAACTATGTTATTTATGTGAATTGCCATGCATATTTTATTTTATTTATTTATTTTTAACTTATACCCAAGGTACATACTGTTACAAAGCGTGACTGTAAAATCGACTGCTTGTGGGTTCGATCCCCACTCGAGGATGAAATATTTATTTACATTTATATTTTCATTTCTTCTAGTTATTTCATTTCACTCTGGTGTTGAGGCAAAGCGCGGCGTTGAGTTCTGCCACACAACACGCAATGCCTCCAGAACCCGGCGAAAAATGGGGAACGGAGTGTCTTTACACTAGGTTCCCTCTGCCTACCCTGCTGTGTGCGAGATACAGGTGAAGCTGATTTAATTTAAATTTTTTAAATTTATTGTATTGAAAAAAATATGAAGATTTATTTTTCGTTTATAGTTCTTTTGAGAATAACAATATAAGTTGCCTTTGATGGCATATTAAAAATAAAAAAAAAACTAATAAATTGTCTCAACATTTTTAAGTAATCGTACTTAACATTTTTTATTTTTGTTCTACTCCGTTTCTCAGACCATAAAAAAAATAAATACTAACAATTTTTGCTATGAAAGCTAAATTTAAAAATAGATACCAATTATCGATTTCTCGGTAACAAAGTATATTCTTCAACAGTTACTTTGAAGTTTCCCTTGACGGAGAAAGTTCTATGAACAGCGTTTACGTATGTGCAATAGAATACCTAATGACTATTCATCCTTTGACGTTTTATATTAGTAGGTAGGCTTACTTGTCACCACTCGCAATTATTTTAAGACGTAAAACGAAAAAAAAAGGTTTATTTTCCCGTTTCTGTAAGAATTTGAAAAAATCTAATGAATTTGTGAAAATTTTAGAGAAACCCTTAAATCTCTAATGTAGGTAGGCCTTAACTTTCTAAATTTAGTAGTTTCGTCTGTAAGTAACGTAAAGTTTAACGCATTTTTTAATATTACAGCCAAATTAATTTATATTTTTACATTTTTTTACATAAATTATAGTCTATGTACTGTTAACGTTTCATATAAATCTTCTCGTATTATGTAGTTTGTTCTTGAAAGTAGAATAAACATCTATCCTTACAAAATCACATTCATATTATTAGTAGAGTCAAATGTGCCCTTTTTTCTGCAAATTTACATTAAATAAAGAGTTGGATTTTATTTAGTGAGTAGTGTTTTATAAGTAAATACAATGAAGTGCTTGTGGAAGTTATACTTATATTACTTCTCTTCCCTAAATCTGCTAAGATAAAATTCCACATTAAACTCCGCGACTTACTACCGAATACCTTGAAATTGACTAGAAAGCAAGGAGCGGAATAGAGGGCGGAGAGAACATAGAGCATGTTCTTTCTACCTTTTGTTTATTTAATTTATATAATAAGTGACATAATTGCTTTGTTTTAAATGAAAAAATTAAATATTTAATTTCCTCGAGTGAGAATCAAACCCACAAGCAGCCACATTTACAATCACACGTTAGTACGGCCTAATAAGCCTAGCCTTCATCATTCATCTTCACTTCTTAAGCACAAAACCAAACAGTCCATTTAATTGAAAATGCCATCCTATAATTAGATGTTTGACGAACAATATTGATTCGTAAAGATCATTATTACTCATAAACGAGCTGCCTTCCCGTCGGTCCGGCTAATTCACCCAATGTACATAACTGAGTTTATTTTGTTTAACTTCGTAATTTACTGTTTCAGTTCTAATAATATCTGTATAGCGGCCGGTATTGTTGTTTATATTTTATATATTTATGTATATATTAAGTATATACATAAACATATAAAAGGGATATATAATATATAATAGGGAGGTAAAAGGGTTCGATTTCCGTTTGGATAATGAATTATTTGAATTTCTTAGATCTCGAAAATTGGGTAGAAAGTATTGAATGTAGTGTTTTAGCATTACGATTTCTCTGACTCCTCTGTTATACGGGAAAAAGCTCGATGTTCTTTTTCTTTCTTACTTTTACTTTTTCTGTTAAGAAAGGAGGAATATTGTTTTGTAAAACCGTTATGATACGGATATATGATTGAAGTTCAATTGTAAATAGAATATTGTAGTTTCCAAGCAGTTGATATCTGGAAGTAAAAGAAAACTAAGTAAGTAATACTGACATCATAGTGAGTTTTTTGTTTGCTTCACTATATCATCACATAGGTACTATATCATCACATAGGTACACATAGGTACACATAGGAAAATAACCTGAGAACATATTGTTAAGGCACTCCGTTCCCATTAATATACTTCCGTTCTCCATTTTATGTCGAAAATCTCGAGATATTCCGTGTTGAGTGGCAGATATCAACGCTGCGCCTTGCCTTGTACCAGATGGAGGTATTTAGTACTTAGTCATATTTTTTTTACCTCAATTACTGTTAATAATCTCTCAACAACATGGCCGCCGATTTTTCAATTTGTTTGTGACTTTTCTTAAGTATGATAAAAAGTACAGTAGAGAGATTTGCCACCCATAGATTTATGAAATTTTTAAGAAAAGGCCAGCGTGGCGCAGTGGCATAGCGTCTGTCATATAAACGCAACGGGTCGATCCCCACTCGAGCGAGACAAAAACGGTGTTGATTTTCGCTTCTCAATAGCAAAGTCACTAAAAATAGGAGGGGGGGGGGGAGGACATACGTGGGGAAAGGAGTGCCTTAATACTAGGTTCCATCCGCCTACAATCCTATATGGAGGATACAGCGTGAAACTAAAAAAGTAAAATACTTTTTTCTAGCACAACTTTCACGAATCCAACGAAAAATATATAGAAAAGCAAAAGTTCAAGAAGTATTTATCTCGACATCGAGTAACGTACCATGAGTCTGTAAGTGACAAACAAGTTACCAAGTTTTCTACTTGCGTTTTCATCTCTGATATATTGTATATGATATTATATGATAACTTGAGGCCAGTCGTGGCGCAGTGGCACAAAGTGTGACTGTAAAACCGACTGTTTGTGAGTTCGATCCCCACTCGAGGAGATTAAATATTTTACTTAAATTTATATTTCCATTTCTTTGCTCTGGTGTCGAGGCAAAGCGCGGCGTTGAGTTCTGTCACTCAACACGCAATGCCTCTAGAATCCGGCAGAAAGTGGGGAACGGAGTGTCTTAACACTAGGTTCCGTCTGCCTACCCTGCTGTGTGCGGGATACAGCGTGAAGCTGAAAAAAAATATGATAAATTGATAAACTCCAAATATTATTTTTAGTTCAAATATTATTATATATTATTCCACATTAAGAATAGAAAAATATTTTTAGCAAACGTATAAAAGATTAAATGTATACGTGAAACTCGAAACCTCGCTTCTGTGAAAACGTAAGAAGTCTTGGAGGGCCAATTTTGTGATACGTTTTTTTTAAATATTAATTTTAATATTTTGTCCATTTCACGCTTTTTTCTTATAGCAGGATGAACATAGTGCCAGAGCACTCTGTTTTTCGCTTTTCATCAGAGTTTCAGACATTGCAAAATAAGTTGCGGTGTTGAGTTCTGACACTCAACACGTGCAGCCTAGACGCATCGGAAAGTGGGGAACGGAGTGTATTAGGACTAGTTTCCTCTGAAACTAAATAAAATGATGGCTCCAAAATAAAATTAATTAAATAATATTTTTAATAAAAATCAAAATGTATAAAAACAGAATAAGGTTTGATGTTAATCGTTTCATTTTTCCGCTTAGATGAGAAGCGTGGTGTTGAGTTCCGCCTCTCAACAGCGCAATGTCTTGAAAGTGGAGGAAAATGTTATACATAACTCTAGGTAACATCTGCCTATCCTGCTAACAGCTACTTTTATAAAAATTGTAATCCGATTTTACAGTACATTGAATTCAAAGTAACTTTCTTTAAACATACTTCTTCCACATCTTTAAAGCTTTTACAACTGAAAAACTAAAGCGAAACATAAAGAAGATACTTTATAAGCTCGATAACTGCGAGTGAGGCACTTTAATATAAAAATTAATTAAAACTAAAAATAGCCTGTCCTTTTAGCGTTTAACTTTTTGAATTATGCCAAGTTAAAATTGCGGTAATAGAAGTTTTTTTGATGTTAATTATAACATTCGCTTTTAATAATTTTGTGCCATATTATTTATGTTTATAATTAGATATATTGTTATTAAGAGACAGGAAGAAACTCATAACGTGGAGCTCAGAGCAGATGCGGCTTAAGACCCAAAGCCAGATTCCACTGTGCGTAGTCCCTTATCTACGTATAGTAGAATAATATTGTGTTAAGACACTCCGTTCCTCAATTTCACCCTTTACGCTATTTATAAAATTTCGAATTTGAAGCCAGTCGTGGCACAGGGGCACAAGGTAGTATGGTAACGAGGTAAAACCGAGTACCGCCACTCAACAAGTACGCTTCATAATTCGGCGGAAAGTGAGGAACGGAAGCGTATTAATGGAAACGAAGTAGGTTCCCAAGTTCCCTCTGTCTACCCGAAATACAGCGTGAAACTACAAAAAGAGTACTTTACTATTATTTAATTTCCAACAATATTTATAGTACAATTCACATGTTAACCTGCGCCCGCTGGCAATACTATTTACATATGAGATACGTCAATAACTAAATAATTAAAGTAAATTAACATTAATAGAACGCTCTGTGTAATAGAATTATTTTCGATATCACTCGAGGCTCTCAATGTAATCGGTAAATTGAAATTTGCAATACTAAAATGTTTTGTAATAATTGTTTTTGTTTTATTGTGTTTATTTTATGATATAGAGGCTAGTCGTGGCGCAGGGGCACAAAGTGTGACTGTAAATCAACTGGATGTGGGTTCAATCCCCACTCTAGGAGGTGAAATATTTACTCAAATTTATATTTCCATTTCTTCGCTTTAGTGTCGAGGCAAAGCGCGGCATTGAGTTCTGCCACTCAAACGCAATACCTCCAGAATTCGGCAGAAAGTGGGAAATGGAGTGCCTTAACACTTGGTTCCCTCTGCCTACCCTGTTGTATGCGGGATACAGCGTGAAGCTGATTTATTTGATTTATTTATTTTATTCTATATAAGTCGTGGTACAGGATCACGAGTAACTGTAACCGCTTCTGCGCTTTCTGCCTGATCTAGATATTCAGTGTTGGATGATAAAATCAAACATACCACTTTGTCTTGTTTTTATTTCTCCTGTTTACCAAAACAGGAGAAATAAAAACAATTTTTTTCTTCGAGTGGAAATAGAACTTATAAACATAGCATTTATAAACTCCGCTTTATTGCGCCCTGGAAGTAATTTCAGAAATTTTAAACGAAAAGCTTAAATTTAGTAAGTATACAGTATATAATATTGATTTATTCAAAATTTCTGCCACTCAACCATCAACCATCGTTGTGAAGCATGCATATATTTCTCGGATCGAACCAAACAGACGTGACTTTACATACCGTATGGCACTTATGAAGTTAAAATTGAAGTCGTTTTCATACAATATGGCCTGATACGAAATGTTTTTGATACTTTAGAGATTAATACTAGAAAATTAGAGAACGCAAAGAATTTTATATAATTTCATAATTTCTTTATATAATATTAGTATGTCGTCGAGGCGCAGCTTAAGTCCCATTAAGGAGTTAATTTTCAATTTGAGGAATGAATTGGTTTTATTTTTTCGCTTTGGTAGACATATTGCGGTGTTAAGTTCCACCATTTATCACACTGCGCACATTGCTTACAAAATTTGGCAGAAAGTGGAGAACGAATTCGATCAAGGTTAATTATTCTAACAGATCTATGAATATAATAATGCCATAGAGTATCTGATGATGCCGATGTATTCAATGTGAGTTTAAAGTACTATATAGGCTCTGCGGTGAAGATGAGAAACAACTTTAGTATCTACGTACATTATAAAATATCTTATTTTTTATAGCTTCACGCTATATACCGGTAGGCAGAGGGAACCTAGTGTCCTAGTAAGACACTCCGTTCCCCATTTTCTGCCGAATACTGAAGGCATTATCTGTTAAGTGGTGGAACTTAATGCCGCGCTTAGCCTCGACACCAGAGAGAACAATTTAAAATATTAAATATTTGAATAGCTCGAGTGTGAATCAAATCCACAACCTACCGTACTTACAGTCACACACTTGTGCTTCTGCGCCACAACTGATTTCGAAAAAATATAATAAAATTTTAAAATAACTTGAACCCATTTACTATCGGAGACTGTTTCTACGCCACGCATGCCTCCAAACCATTTATGACTCATATCCTTTCTTATTCTAATAACAGAAAACCATTTTTAACCATTTATAACCATTTATAACTATACAAAATTAGTACCAGAAAACCATTAGAAAATTTACAAAGCCAATGCTTTAAGCGTTAACAGCTCTGGCTGTGTCAATAAAGTATCATAATAGTTTTTCCAACCATTCGTTAATAGAAAAGTGTTCGTTGATTGCGTCGTTTTAATGTTTATAATTTACGCGCCTTTTTATTATTCTGTCAAAGTAACAATTGTATTGTATTGATAATTGTGGTTGACTTATAACTTTTGATTTGTTTAAATTAGCTTTTGTTGAACTGGAAAGTATAATTACACCGATATAGGCCAGAAGTTTCGGGTTTGAATCTTATTTTAGGTATTTTTTTTTCTTTTTGTAAACAAACATGTTTTATTGAATTCCTAACTATTATTCGCTAGCTGTCAGCGCTCCTACACAAATACCATTCATAAAATATTTCAATAAAGACGTGGAGAATGGACTCATTTGTTTTAGTTTCTCTTTATTTCTTTTTGTTAGGTTCATGCTTTATCTCTAGAGGGGTAAATAGAGAGGTCTAAGCTCGCTAAATACATATAACCTCTTTCGCCTCGTCCAATCTCTTCATACATCCTCTCCGAGAGATCCTCATACTTTTTACGTGACCTCCATCAAAGGCAGTCTTTCGTGTCCTCGAAAATTAACCGACATCTCTTCTTGACTCTCATACCACCTATTTTTCACTTTGAAGAAAATATATATCTTTTTCTTATTATAAAAGAAAGATTACATATTTCTCATAGCACATAATTCTCATAGCACATAAGAGTAAAAGGCAATTTTTCTTCTACAATAGTGTATAGTAACGCTTTAGAGGAGACTATGAGGAGTAAACACAATTTATACTTAACCCGCAGACGCCCGGAGAAAGTCGTTTAAAAGATATATTAACTAGAAAAATGCAACGCAATATCGGTTACGATGGCTTTGATTTAGAGGACTGTTTTGATTTAGTTTCATAGGCATAAAAAATATCACTATTTTATTTTATCACTTTTTTCTCTTATACAGAGAGATGAATCTATCATTATATAGTGTTATATGTTAAAAAATAATCTTCTGGGTGGGGTCAAGCCTATAATTATCGGACATACAAACATGCAGTGTCATCTAAGATAACGTTAGATATTATTAAATTGACAATCTTCAACCTTCAACTTCAACTTAGTTAATATGAAGAAAACTGTCAAGTACGACTTGGATTCACTCGCCGAGGGTTCCATTTTCATGATGGTTGGTCAACGGTAAAACAATTTATAAAAATTATTACTTAAGTTTGAGTCAAGTTAACTTAATGTTTTGTAATATTTATAATTATCTATTTTTCTAATATTTTTTCACTCCACATTTTACAAATAAACATAATAAATTTACAATAATATAACAAATAAAACTAAAAAAAAACATACGAACTGAAATTGTAGGAACAAAATTTACCTATCGAATACATACAAAGAAATTGATATAACCACAATTTTATTATCAACCCAATGTCCAACTTCCTATTAAAGATATTCCATAGAAGCAAATGGTATGTGAGACATTTATATACCTACTACTGAATTATTGTGGGACCCTCATTAAGTTATAGGGCAATAAAAGGTTTCCGGATAATATCAAGAACGATTACCAAAAGGAAGTACTGTCTCGTGGGCAGAGCAAACTGCTCTGTGATTTATTATTTTTGCAAAATATTAACTTGGGAATATTAGAGATATATGGTGTGATGTATTGTGGGGATAATGGTTTAGTCTTAGTTGGTGGTCTTTTTATGGTATGTAAAAGGCTTTTTGTTTCAATATTTGTGAGTTAATTTTGAGTAAGTATATGTAACTATAAACGCGACGATTGTAAGTTCGAATCCTATTCGGGGGTATATTCATGTTAATTTAATTTCCCCATTTTAGAAAATATTGAGGTCAGACATGGCGCAGAAGTATAAAGTGCGACTGTAAAATCGATTGGTTGTGGGTTCGATCCCCACCCGAGGAAATGAAATATTTATTTACATTTCTTTGCTCTGCTGTCAAGGCAAAGCGCGACGTTAAGTGCCGCCACTCAACACGCAATGCCTCCAGAACTCGACAGAAAGTTGGGAACGGAGTGTCTTAACACTAGGTTCCCCCTGCCTATCCTGCTGTGGGCGGGATACAGCATGAAGCTATTTTTTTTTTAGAAAATAAGCATGGTGATGATATCCGCTACACAACACTCAATGCCTCGAAACTTCGGCGGAAAATGGGGAACGGAGTGTCTTGCCAAATTTAAGTTTTCTGTGTGATGTATCTTTTGTTTATTTCTTATAGGCGCTTCGCGTTTAAAAGCTTCAACGTTACATGAATAAGTGGCGTACACTATCATCGTGAATTCCATTTCCACCCGGCGTTATGTAAAAAATATATTATGTAAATACAATATGCTTTAAAAGGCAGAGAGTGGAGAATAGAATTATATATATCAATAGTATTTTTTACCTACAATCGTATTGTCTCCAGCATCTACAACAAGGGGTAAAATTACTGGAAAATCCTAAATGTTGTCAATAAATTTCTTATATATTTTTCATATCTTCTAAGTTTTATACCATTAGTTTTTTTTTATGATACAAATATCATAGAAAAATTTAAATTCTTTCTTCGCCTTTAGGTCAAAGTTGTAGTGTTGAATAAATTCAAAATACGAACACTATATGGTAGACTAAGTTAGCAGTACGAAGTTAAACGTTAGAGAGCTTACAGTAGTTAGTTTGTCCCTAAGAGACACCGTTACTAGATATTGTGGTATTTTTGAATAAGGTATACATACTTATTTAGAAAACGTATAAAAAGTGTGGAATAACACTTTAAAAATGTTTAAAAATAAGGTATACATGTTAAGTACTAGCTTTTCCTACGGGTTCAACCGCGTGGTCAAGTGAAAATAAATAAGAGTTGTGTATGATACCTTCTAAGCACCCGAGGTAACTTTGATCGTTGACTATCCTCGATAAATAAAATAAAATAACTATCGATAACAAAATATTTTTTTCAATTGAAAGTGGAAAGTAGGGAACGGAATTTTCTTAATGGAAACGGAGAATCTAAACACTAGGTTTCTACGTATCCTTTGCCTGACCTGCTATATGGAATATAACTTGAAGCTAAGGAAAATATTAAATATTTACAAAAAGATATTTTTTTCTCTAAATACTAATTTTGTTATAGAAACTCAAGTAAAATTTCGTCGAACCAAAATAACTTTACTATCCTAAAATGTAGAGGCGTCCTAAATAAACAGAATATCAAATATTTGTCAACACAAATGACCAATACCAAACATATTTGACTGAATTCGGGTCCGTATAAGGACGGATGGCAAAAAGCTAATTATAAATTGTAATTCCGAAATTCCGTAAGTATTTTTTATCTACAAGATATATAAGGATAAAATATGTTTTATTTATATTAGCCTCTCGCTAAATTTTATTAATATTTTTTTGTGAATATTTTGTAATATTGCTCTGAAATATATCTATGTATATCACCAAAATAGTTGTTGATCAACACAAGATCTTAGTACAAAATAATTTTTACCATAATTCGTTTTTCAAGCAGGACGGTGAGAAGATGTCTCTAGATCGAAAGTAAAAAAAGTGGTTGGAAAGTTTATGAGAATATTACTTAGCAGAAAATTCATAATGGTTGTGTAAAAGTTTGTACTAAAAAAATTATCTCTATATCCTTTTCGTTTTCTTAATGATTATATATTTAGGTTCTAAGCGTCGTTTAATTTAAAGTAATCGCCGTATAAATTTATTTTGAAGACTTTCTATAGCAAATATTATACATATTTATCATACTGTGTGTGGGTTCCAGACAGGCGAGGCATACTCTAAGTAAGATCTAACATACTCGTATGAGTTTTACAAAAGATTAAATCTACGTACTTATGTCCTTAAAATCTCTTCCCTGTCTAATATAAATTCAAGCATTTTGAATGCTATGCTTTTCCTATATAATATTGACAATATTTTTGTCAAATAAAAGACCAGTATCCAATAATATATAATACCAAGATAACGGAGAAGGAATCTCGAAACCTTAACAACGGAGACTCTTGATACTTGCGTGGTACTAATCAGATAATCGCATAAGGTAGGAGATTTCTTTTTAGAAAAACTTATTAAACAATATTGACTAGATCCATCTGTAGTTGTTTATAATCCTCATGTTTTTTCATAGTTTTGATAATTTTTGCATTATCAGCATAAAGAAGTGTATTAAAGCGTGAAAAAGTTTTATAATGACATTAAGAAAATTGTTAAAAACAAGTCCAAGATGGGGTGGGGGTCCCTGTGGTACATTAGAAGTGTACCATCACCATCAACCAGCCTGTTTAACTTTATGAATTAACAAAGAATGTGAAAATTTGTCGAAAGCCTTTGAAAAATCAGTATAGATTTAAGTTTTCTGTGTTGATATCCATAATTCATAGCGTAGAGGACCACATCTACAAATTCACAGAGATTAGTTTCTGTGGAACGTCTGTTTATAAAATCATATTGTCGCGGGATCAGTAGGGGACGTATAAGAGGAAATACATTATCGTAAATATTTTTTCTAATAATCCACAATAATTTTAACATTTCGCTTATCACAGCTTTTATCGACTGGGATTATACACCTTTTCCCAATATGAGGTGAAGAATTTGGAAACAATATGTGTAATGTGACGAAAATATAGTAATTGCATTGTTTTAAAAATATAAGATGCAATTTATCAGGTCAAATTTCAAAAGATATTTTTTTTCTATCATCTCAAAATTATTTTCCCCTACTGTAACTCTTGTGTATGCTTCAAACACAGTTTAAAAGTAAAAGTTGTTGTAGGTATACGATAGTAACGATAGCTTGGCCATCAAAGGAAATTTGATCATTAAAACAATAATATGAGGAATATAATCATTGACTCGCTTTAACTTAACGAAGGACCAAAATTGTTTTGAATTGTAATGAATATTGATTTCAGCTTTATGATTAAAAAAACATAGCATTCCAACTCTAAATGTTTTGTTTCATGTTGTAGATCCAAAAATTTATTATAGTCACTACTTCTTCCATAAATCTTCCATTTTTCAACAACATCATTTTTTATAAGATAAAATTTATCAACTACATCCATAATATTGTGAGAAGAAAGTTTTTGACCCCAATTAATTTTGTTTAACATAAAAACGATGAGCAATGCGTGGAGGTTTCCTCAATAATTTTTGAACAATACCAGCTTCTACATTTATTAAAAGGCCTGGATTATGACAATCTTCTGGTAGTGATAACTGGTCAGTTCTCTAAACTACACAAATGGAATTGGATAAAATGAGCCAATAGCCTCACATTGTTATTAAAGATGGAGTTATATTGACTCCATCCAGTAAATGACATAAATAAGAATAATTGTAAAAATAAGTTATTTTCAGATGCATTCTAAAAAGCGAGGTGCTCGTCAGACTGTAACGGTCACCACGTGAAGCAAGATGCTTCACTAATATTAAAGTCACCTAATGTTAAGAAGTTATCGTTGTGGTAATTAAAAAAACAAGTATAACGTGTATTTAAAGAAAATCACTACAGAGTCGCATTCTTGAGGATTTTGGGGGGGCAAAATAGGTGCAATTTTTTAAGAGACAAACCTTGTTAAAAGGTCAAACTAAGGCTCATTTTATCTGTGCCAGGTATATATAACGTAGATCAAAAAAAAATCCTCGTTAAAAATTCCGTCCAACAACCATAACTCATCAGTAATACAGATCACTTTAACAGATCATTATTGCTTAGCAGGTTATTATAAAATTGTTTAGCTTTAGTGCGAAGTTCCGTGACATTTTGAAAGAATGTACTAAGAGCCATAATAAAATGAAAAAGATTTCAAGAACAAAGATATAAAAATTATGTATAAATTTGAAGCTAGTAATAATAATCATAAAGATAATACCAAATATAATATAATAATTGAGTATAAATGCAACAAGGAAACCAAAACACCACGCAAAACTAAAGATGAAAATAATTACAATAGCCGTAATAGAGACACCTCAACATATTCACGATGCAACAATTATAAGTAAGATAAAAGTAAATTAACAAAGGAACATAAATACAATAATCGAAGTATTTTGATACCAATATAGTTTTTATAAGATTTTTTTGTAGACAATCATTTAAAGAGATATGGATGGCCCGAGAATTATGTGTTTTACGGACCATAATAATAAAATTTTAAATCAGCAGTACATATACCTTTTCTCTTTACTTCTACACCCAGCGTGATTCAGTAACGCTTTATTATATATAGATAGGTGATCGTTGACATATTATATAGGATTATTTATGCTTGTGTAGCCAATGCTATACGCAAGTAGTCCCTTCAGCTTGCGTATTGATGAGAGAAAGTTTTAGATGCTCATGTTTTAATAATCTGAACTAAGTTTTGAGTTGTTTTGAGTTTTGAGGCCAGTCGTGGCGCAGAGGCACAAAGTGTGACGTAAAACGACTGGTTGTGGGTTCGATCCCCACTCGAGGAGATGAAATATTTACTTAAATGTATATTTCCATTTCTTCACTCTGGTGTCGAGGCAAAGCGCGGCGTTGAGTTCTGCCACTCAACACGCAATGCCTCCAAAATTCGACAGAAAGTGGGGAACGGAGTGTCTTAACACTAGGTTCCTTCTGCCTACCCTGCTGTGTGCGGGACACAGCGTGAAGCTTTTAACTAAGTTTTCATCTTTCTTATACCGCACTCCGATAGTTTGATTGCTAGAGCGGCGAACCCATTGGTCACTCCTAATGGAATTTTCTGATACTTCTTTCTTAAGCTTTAAATCATCGATTTCAGTACGAAAGGTACCTAATTTAGACAGCTCTTGATCGAAATAATTTATCCGCTCTGTGACAGACTACTTATGAATATATATGAATAATTTTTGAGAAGCAGATATTAATAACTTCAGGAAGATTTCGTGGTGCCTTTCTTAGTAGCCTTACAGGAAGGACATTTCTGCGTATGGCTTTGTTAATTGGAAACATTTTTTTAAATCAATGTCCTTTAAACTGGCACAGGAATAATGGAAATATCCCAAATCAGCCGTGTCTTCGATTGAGTGATTTCGATTGAACCTTCGTTGAGCTTAACGATTACCACGGCAGATTGATACATTTATTAAAAATGGGCCAAATTTAGTTTCCTAGATTTTATTACATAGTAGTGTTAAAAATATATCACCTGTCTCTAAAAGCGATAATTGTGGGTTAGATTTCCAGTCGGAGAAAATACTATTTCCATTGCTTCACCCTTGCACGCCATCAAATTATTACTGGACAAATATTGTTTTGAATTCGTATGCAGTGTAAAAAACGTAGCATATTAACACTAGTTTTGCTTTGTCTATTCCGCTTTATACAGGGTAAAGAACGAAAAAAAGAATTATATTATCACCCACTCAGCTTCAGCTTCACGCTGTGTCCCGCACACAGCAGGGTAGGCAGAGGGAACCTAGCGTTAAGACACTCCGTTCCCCACTTTCTGCCGAATTCTGGAGGCATTGCGTGTTGAGTGGCAGAACTCAACGCCGTGCTTTGCCTCAACACCAGAGCGAAGAAATGGAAATATAAATTTAAGTAAATATTTCATCTCCTCGAGTGGGGATTGAACCCACAACTAGTCGGTTTTACAGTCATACTTTCGTGCCTCTGCGCCACGACTGGCCTCATCACCCACTCAACACGCAATATCTCAAAAATTTGGCGAAAACTGGGGAACAAAGTGTTTTAACAATAGGTGCCCTTTACTTACCCTGTTATATGCGGGATACAGCGTGAAGCTGAAAAAAAAGTATTATCATTGAAATATTTCAAATTAATGACGCATAATTAATTTATGCACGGTCATTTAGTTTACCTAATATCTCGTTTGACACGCGTGTTTAATGAACTAACTAAAACATTTGCTATAATAAATTTATTTTATCATTAAATTAAATCGAACTAATTTATTCGTTGGTAGAGCGATTTTAGATGACTCTACATAGACTGTATAGATATTTTAATGCATATTTTTTAGCTTCTGCTTTTTTACGAATGGCAGATAAGTGACGTTATTTTAAGTCAAAATACGTCGTATTAGAGGCTTTGTTTGTTACGGAATTTCATCCATCCATTTTGTAAATAGCTATAAAAAGAAAAATTTCAATGCAATATACTACCGATAACTGATGGTACGTATTTACAATGGTAAAGTTTAAATGATAAGAAGTCCTATTAAGATAACAGTTTACCACTTCTTATGATAACCTTTGATTATATTAAAATAACATTCATATATACATATTCTTGTATAATTATTCTGTAATTTAAAACATGAGTTTGTACCACATGAGGCAAATTTATAACTCACATATAGCATTTCCACAGTGCTGCTTAGAAAGTTCGACTTTAAGCAATCTCTTTACCTGTGTCTAAAATATTTAAATTTATAAAAAATAAAAATAAATATAGCTTTCGGCTTAAGCTTCAATTTACATAAATCACAAAACAAATATTTATAAAAGATAAGATAGCTAAAATATTCTTGAAAGAAATGGAAAAAAGACACGTGACACCGCGATAAATGATAATATTTTGGTGAAGTCGTGTCACAAGGAAGGGAAGTCTTGTCCGCGATATCAGGAGTTTGATGGCAACTGTAGCCCAAAACTTTGAGGTTTTACTATGACTTATAAACTTTTATGAACAACTTACCATTCGGACGTTTTATAAGTTATTTTTTAACTTATTTTTATGTACTATTTTTAATCTTCATACTATATACCTACCTAATGTTAAGACGTTCCGTTTTTCCACATGAGCTATCTAAGCCATACATTTCAATTAAAAACTTTGTCATAATGAGTCACAACAACACATCAAAATTTTACTATAACAGTACCACATTTAATGCGCGTACTCGTGTAAATAATGATAGTTTTTGTTTCATCACAATCAGATCAGGATAACCTAAGTAACAACGTTATAAAATTTCAATCGCTTTTTTAAATTTGAACTCCTTCGCCCAGTTGCTTCGTGACGTCACGCGATTACGGGTTATACGGAGTTTTTTTTAGCAATTTTATTTATTTACTATAAAAAATAATTGAATTTATAGCAAAACCGCGAGAGATAAATGAGCCAAACTATGAAGGTGTTCACAAGCGCCGACTGGCAAGACGCAACATGACGTCACACGGTTAGCCATATTTCGCCACGGAGGCCGTACTTACATGTTTGATAAAAATGTCAGTCATTTTTAAAGATAGAAAAAAATAAAAACAGATCATTTTTCCTCGAGCTACCTATTTTTTATGAATGCTGATAACAAAAAACGTTGGTGTGACTCATTAGCGGCGTTGAGTTCCGCCACTCAACACGCAATGCTTCCAAAATTCGGCGGAAAATGGAAAACGGAGTGTCTTAACACTAGGCTTCCTGGGCCTACCCAGCTATGTGCGGATACAGCGTGAAACTGATTTAATATATTTTTTAATCATAATTATTCCCCCGATTACAATTCGAACCCATAAAATTATCATGTGCAATGAAGCATTTTCAACAGCGCCGCCATGGCGTTAAAAAATGTCCAATCTGATAAAGTATGGACATTGCATAAATTAAATGTAATATTTATAGACTTTAAATGACAACTCGGAAGGATTTACTTCACTTTTCATTTTAGTATTAGAAAAAGACTATATCTATACTAATATAATAAAGTGGGACAATTTATTTGTTTGTTTGTTTAAAAGCTGATATCACAAGATCTACTGGTCCGATTTACTTTTTTTTGTTTTGTACGAAAGCTACATTTCTCAGGAGTGTTGTAGGATTACATCACGGTGTAAATTTTAGTTATACGTAATTAACGAAATAACAATATTAATGAAAATTAGATAAAATTAAATATATGTCAATACATTGTATAAGAAAAATATTCTATTTTATTAATTCTACAAAAGGTCCGCGAGACCATATCTATTTCATATAAATACGTCACAATAAGGCATTTTATATCGTCACCGTTTTTATTTGATTTGCGCATTAAAACTTAGGAACAAAAATTATTCCATCATCAAGAAAATTTTCTGGAGCTCAATTTCGGCTTGTAATTTGGACGTATACTTTTCGAGAAAAATGTAAAATTAAAATAAGTCAACGCTCTGTTTACGGCAGCAAGTCTAGGCTCGATTCTTGCAGGGGACGCACTTGCCGCCGATGACATCCTCTAAAGCACACACATAGTGCTTGCACTTTCTCAGAATTATGAAAACAAGTTGTTCATGATTGAATATATTAATTTATTGGCAAATGCAGGATAGTAAAAATATTTAGGTAGAATGCGGGCGAAACCGCGAGTAAGCCGCTAGTTGACAATATTTAGATGCCATATGGTGGTCGTATCGCAATAAGGTTTCGCTGAGCCTTATTGCGATACGATCACCGGTACCGGTCACCGGTAAGAATATTTCAATATGTGATATTCCAATTTTATAGTCTTAAATTGAAAGTAAATATATTTTTACAGTTTTTTTTTTTGCGTATTAGTTAACAATTACTTTCATTATCAGATTACAACAGGTTATAATTTTTTTTTAACTTAAATATTAATTTAAGTAAAAAAATACTATGCCTTATGATCCTTGTAACATAACTTTTATTATCAGGACAATAACATTTACGTTTACGTTTTAACGTTAACCCGTTCAACCCTATAAAGATAATCAACAAATTCTATTAAGCTCTACATTTCTATCAACTCTACAAAAAATATATATTATTAAAAAAAATCGTAATTAAACTCAAACGAAGAAGAAGAAGAACATATTCTCATAGCACGTGGTCCTTGTTATACAAAACACTGTACCCTGCCCCCTGCTGACTGAAGCCTGAGTCAGTATAACGCTGGCCGTTAACGCGAGTGGTCGTCTCTACTCGTCGTCGTTGTATACTCTACGTTACGTCATTTCAGTGAGGTTCAGTGGTGGTTCGATGATTTCCTTAAAATGGTGCGGAAAGATAAACGGTTTAACCATCTGTGCATTTTTGTATGGCTGCTAGCTTGTTTTAACGGTATGTATTTTTTTATTTTATTTTGTGTATGTCTGTCTGTACGTGTATATAACGTGCACTTAGTGTTACGCTTCAGAGCTTACGGCCGTTGTAAGTTCATTTCCGGTTTTAAATTATTATGTTAACGAATCCGTTAAATTCGTTATTTTCTGTTAAGTTAAGCGTGATTATTTATTTATATTAATATATAAGTTTTAAAGTCTTGGAATATTTTACATATTAGTAAATAAATGTAAGTTCATCAATATCTATTAACTTGACATTCTTATAAGGCGTTAAGTTAAGTTGCTTAAGTTAATCACTTCTTGATAGAGTCTTGAATGATTGATGGTTGATATATTAAGGTGTGTTACTTGTTACGTGGAGAAGAGTTGATTTGCTATAAACTATTTTAATAGTACATTGTAATTTATGTCATAAATATTGTATTAAAAATTTTAGATTTTAAAAAAGGAAGAAAAAAATTAATGAAAAAAGTTATATTTGGAAATTTTAGAGACTTATTTTAAATTACATTTGTTTTAATAGAAAAAGTGAATTAAACTTTAAATTATAAATATATTTTTTATATTTTTAAAATTTATATTTGAGACCAGTCGTGGCGCAGGGGCTCAAAGTGTGACTGTAAAACCGACTGGTTGTGGGTTCGATCCCCACTCGAGGAGATGAAATATTTACTTAAATTTATATTTCCATTTCTTCGCTCTGGTGTCGAGGACAAGCGCGACGTTGAGTTCTGGCATTCAACACGCAATGCCTCTAGAATTCGGCAGAAAGTGGGGAACGGGTGTCTTAACACTAGGTTCCCTCTGCCTACCCTGCAATGTGCGGGATACAGCGTGAAGCTGACTTATTGTATATTATAATAACTTTGCTAATAAATACATATTATATAGTATAAGTAATAAATAGTTACAATTATTTTTTAAGGTATATTATCAAATATTTTTTCTTCACACACAGCTTTAACATTTCTCGAAGTAGCGCCGTTTCAAGCTGAAATTTAGTTATTCAACTTTTTTTTTGTCAGTATTTTTTTGTGTGTTTACTTTAATTAAACTAAATGTTCATTATTAAATTTCATTAATAAAAATAAATTATGTTAAAATACTAACTAATAACAAAAAACACCTTATACAGTATACATATGGCTTAGAGCTTTAATTAAGATTTTTTAATGAATAATTTTATATTCGTTCTGGTAACAAGAGAAAACACAGTAAAAATTCGTCACATAACATACAATGTCTTGAAAATTTGAAGGAAAGAGGGGAACAGTGTCTTAACACTGAGTTCACTGTGCCTGCCAACGCTTTATCGTGAAGTTGATTTTTATTATTATTTTCTATAACTGCCTTTCTAACTTAAAATTATTTTCAAATTGACTATAATTTTTTTTATATTATTAACGTATAATTTAATATAATAATCTATCGCATAAGTGCGTAGATACGAACATATAAATTACTAGTCATTTCAAATGATAATGATAATTATTGTTCGGAAACTTAAGTGAAAGAAAGAAAATATTTTTTAATTATTTATTTATTAATTTTAATTAATTTGCTGCGTAATCAGTTTTGCGTGCATATATGTAATGTTGTTGAAATTGGATTAAATACATATGGTATTGGTGGTACGATACAGAACTTCACTTCCAAGCAGTTATAAATAAGTTTTGTAAGTATAAAAGCCATATCGATAGATTTTTGATTTAAAAAAAATGTGTGTTCCAACATATGGAATAGTTCAAATTCCATCATAATCGGTTAAGTAGTTTTGGAGATATGGGTATCCTTGCAGTTCTCAATTGGACATGTGGACATGTACAGTACAAAACAAGTATCAAAACATATAATTTAGTGCTGTAAAAGAAACAACATCTATATATTTTTATACCTTTTTGTCACATTGTATCCTGCAGGTAACAAAAGAAGCAGGGAGCCTAGTATCAAGACTGCGTTTCCCACTTTCCTTTTAGTTCTCAAAACGAAGCCGTTGAGTTTCACCACGCCACGCCACTTTAGTCCAAATTACGAGAGCGATCAAATAAAAATAATTAATTTTTCCGAGCAAAAAATAATCAATTCTCCTGAGTGGAAATCGAACCCATAACCCTGTATATTATTATTTTTAGGTGAAATATCTTACTAATCCTATAACATTTTTCAATACTAGCCGCTTTTAAATAAAATGACTTTAAGCTACCGATAAAGACCTTTTTTCTATAAAGCTCAACAAAGAGCTTTCGATGCTATGGGATTATGACATCGTAAAAATTTGATCCTCGTCTTATAACGGTTTGTTATGATTTATATTTTTTAAGGTTTTTTTTGTATCTTTTTTATTTAATCTTGTCAAAGATATTTTTAATGAGATAAGATAAGATAATACAAAGGACTTTTAAACTATATTTTAGAATAAGTTTTTAGTATAGTCTGTATTGCGTTTCAGTTAAGATTATAAATATATCATACATAGATAAATATATGAGGTCGTCGTGGCGCAGGAACAAGGCTTGTGTTCAATTCCTATTCGGGAAATGAAATATTTAATATTTTCATGCCCTCGTTCTGATATCGAGGCGGGGGCGTTGAGTTGCGTCACACAACACGCATTGTTTCCAGGTAGGCAGTGGAACCTACATGGGTTCCACTGCCTACCTTGCCATGTGTAGTATAGGATAAAAGAAAAAATATATGCATATAATTTCATATAACACCATATTATTATTCACCGGGAATTAAATATATTATTAAGCTGTAGCGTATTATAAAACACGTAAAAGGGAGAATAGAGTATTTTGATCCTAACTTAACTTAACTTAGCTTCACGCTTTATCCCTTGCGGGGTAGTCAGAGAGAACGGAGCGCCAAACGCTACGGTCTCTACATACCTCTTTCGCCTCGTCCACTGTCATCAACCTCTTCATACATGCCCTTCGGGGGGTCCTCATGCTTTTTACGTGACCTTCCTCCAGTATCTTTGATACTGTGTTTTCGAAGGTCAACCGAGGTCTCCCCCTACCTCTCTTACCGCTCACTTTTCCATCATAAATCTTTTTTGCCATTCTTTCATCACTCATTCGTTCGACGTGCCCAAACCAGCTGAGCACGTTCTTCNCGACTGGTTGTGGGTTCGATCCCCACTCGAGGAGATGAAATATTTACTTAAATTTATATTTCCATTTCTTCGCTCTGGTGTCGAGGTTAAGCGCGGCGTTGAGTTCTGCCACTCAACACGCAATGCCTCCAGAAATCTTCAGAAAGTGGGGAACGGAGTGTCTTAACACTAGGTTCCCTCTGCCTACCCTGCTGTGTGCGGGATACAGCGTGAAGCTGATATACATAAAAATAGCTTTCTGTTCTGTTTTTCATCTCACGTTATATCCTGCAAATAGAAAAAAAGATGGTAGAGGAAGGAGAGTTACATCACTTCCATCTCCACACACCCACAATTTTTTAAATAACGTGTGTTGAGTAGTGTACTCCACCCATCGTATTTTTTCACTCCAGTAACGATACTGGAGTGAAAAAATACGATGGACTTAGAATATAGTAAGATCTTTGATTTTCACGATTATTACACATTTTAAATGAATCTATTTAACCGGATTAATCGCGTATATTTATTATTATATAACATTTTTGGAAACTCAACGTTTCAAATACTTTGCAGTAGTCCATAGTCACGGGTAGACTGAGCGCAGTACGCGCATCGTTGGCAGTAGTTCCATTTAATAATTATGTCAACTGACAGACGAACGCCACCATAGTCTACCCGCGACCACGGACTACTACAAAAAGTTGATACTAAATTAATCCTTACGAAAAATAATAAAAAAAAACAACAAAAATTCTTGTACCCAACCATCCATGAAACCCTTTTTAGCTTCACATTGTATCCCGCATATTAGCAGGTTAGACAGAGGGAAACAAACAAATAATTAAACAGTGATTCTTACACCGTAGTTATTCACGAACAAGTCACGTCGCTACTAAAATTTAGTTTAGTTTCACATAAAACCCAAACACTCATTACAGTTTAAGCGTCCGATAAATGTTTATACAACGCCTAAAACACAAGTTTGTAGTAACTCCAACATGAACAATAGATAACGATCCTTATTACAGCGACATATACTCTTGCAAAGTTATAGTAGCAAATCAGATAGGCGTATTTACTTAGTAAATTTTGTGTAAATCTTATATAGCTATTACTTATACACTAATTTTGTGTAAATCTTGTATAGTAAAGTTTGTGCAAATTTTATATATTATATCTTACTATAATGTAGATATAATATATAAGAGGCCAGTCGAGGCGCAGGGGCACAAAGTGTGACTGTAAAACCGACTGGTTGTGGGTTTGATCCCTATTCGAGGAGATGAAACATTTCCTTAAATTTATATTTCTATTTTCTTCGCTCTGATGTCGAGGACAAGCGCGGCGTTAAGTTCTGCCACTCAACACGCATTACCTTCAGAATTCGGCTGAAAGTGGGGAACGTCGTGTCTTAACACTACGTTCCCTCTGCCTACCCTGTTGTGTGCGAGATACAGCGTGAAGCTGAAGTTGCTGAGTTGTTAGTTTATCTTTGTATATAATATTATTACTGAGTACTTCCAGTTATGTTAATATAGGTAAAAAATATTCTTTAGTTAGTTAACTAGCTCAACGTTCTCTACCTTCTGGTTCTAATTCTAACTTCTGGTTTTTCTTAAAAATATGCAATAAATTGTTATAAATCTTTTTTAAATATAAACTTCAAAGTCTGTATTATTTTTATTCTTATAACAATAATAATAAAAACTTATAACAATAAGAATAAAAATAATATAACGGAACGGACAAACATACATACATACACGACAAAAACATAACCCTCTTTTTAGGTTAAATTGCTAAAAAGTTTTACGAAACAAGTTAAACCCAAAAAGATATTGTTACTATGATAAAAAATGTAGCGAAGTTATACTTTATTATTGCCCAATCTACTTTGCATAGTGAAGTGCCTAATCCTAGTACCCTTGACCTATTTTTATATTTTACTAAGAAACATAATTGAGACAGACAGCTTCAAAATCTTATTTATAAAACTATTTTTCGTTTTTCTCAACGAATATTTCACATTTCCTACAGAGAAAACTTAAGGCCCTTATGACGACGCGACTGTAAGCGCAACGTTGTGGGTTCAATTTCTACTCGAAATACTGATACTGGTTACAAGATATAGCAACTCAAAATTGCCTATCGCTCTTTCTACCTTGTATTGTAAAGGATTTTTTTTTATTTTCATACAAACATATAGACTATTTGTCGACTGTTTTCTTCATGCTCTATGGAATTCAGAAACAAAGCAAAATAAATAGTTACTCGCTCTAGAACTATGAAGTCGATGTCATGTACTAAGAAATATTCTCAGCGAATTCTCGATAACACGCTTTCCAACGCTGTTATAAAAGTTTAGTACATTTAAAATTTTCGATGTCAGAACTTTTATAATGTTGATTCTATTTTTCAAGAAATATAATAAATACTTGGTGGGGAAAGTTAATGTGACAGACAGGTAGATTAGAGGTGAACACAGTTTAGAAAACAATCAGTTTACTAAAAAATAAATAATTTTTAAATTGTATTTTAATAATTTTTCAAATATTTTTTAGATACTACAAAGACTAACCTAACCCGTCGTGGCGCAGTGGCACAAAGTGTGACTGTAAAACCGACTGGTTGTGGGTTCGATCCCCGTTCGAGGAAATTAAATATTTACTTGTACGGGATGGTTGTACGTTCAGTTGCATGTGCGCGGCGTTGAGCTCCACCACCCAACACGTAATATTTACATTAATCTTTAAAGATCATTTTTATCCATACATTACCATTTTCATTCAAATTCATACAAACGTTTGAACATTACAAGATTGGCTAACAAGGCAGCATCTAAATTGACTTCATTGAGTAACAAAAAGGAGGAAGTTCTCGATGCGACGTACACTTCTTTCTATTTATGAACTGGTGTATGGAAATAATGAGTGGGTGGATAAATAAATACTCGTAGTATAGTGGAAAGGTGTTAGGTGCTTTAGTCGTTGTATATAGGTTTGATTTTGCGTATAAATTACTGGTATATTTATAGTATATTTATACGATGGCGTTAGAGGCACTCTTTTAACGATGCTAGCTTGGAATTTATATTTTTATTTTTGTAAAAGAGAGCATAGTGGCACAACGTCTGACTGTAACCAAGATAGTTATTGGTTGTATTCCCATTTGGGGATTATGAAGTGTCACCTGTCAGTCGATAGTGAATAAATCGTTTCCTTTTCCTCGCTCTGGAAACAAGACATAGCGCAGTGATAAATTCTGCCAGCTAAAAGTCAATGTCTCAAAAAATAGAAACTTATAATCAATCAAACCAACAAAGAAACAAATTAAAATCAAATAATACATCAAAATCGAGCAGCAGTCAAAATATAATACGAAGCAAAACTTATGTTCCCAATATGCAACAGCATAGTTGCGGAGCCAAGGGACGCCTGTCCGTAGTTAATTTATGAACACTCCCCCAGAGACAGATTTGCAATTAATCTTTATTGAGATACATGCGATATTACTACGTTTACATATTCATAATATTCGTGTCAGTGTCGGTTGTAAATTAAATATTACTAGGTATAGTATGCTATGTTTATTTAACTATATTGTGGCGTAGTGTAGTGTCTATTTGTACACGCAATGGTTTTGGGTGCGATTCCTACTTGGGGGAATGTTTAAATTTTGTTGAATGTTTGAAATAGAAAGAGCGGCTTGAGTTCCGCTTGAGAAATTGAGATTGAGAATCGAACTCACAATCTTCATTCTTTTGAACGCTGTGCTGCTGTATAAAAAAATTGTACATATATTTAAATATCTGAAAAGTGAATATAATTTTAACAAAGTAAGAACTTAATCTCAATATAAAGTACTATTAAGATAAACCGAAAAATAACTAGCCTGTCACACTAATAAAGGTAAATGACATAGGGACGTTAGTATATTTTAAGCTTTAAAGTGTATTTAAAATATGTATGATTTTATTTATATTTACATAATGTATCCAACGTTTCGCGGAAAATAGTAAAATTATCGTTAAGTCATACTGTTTATAGCGCAAACCGGCAGAGCTCAACGCCGCGCTAGTTTGTCTGGGATAAACGCCATAAACTTAGCTACTTTGGCCTCTGATATATGTTTTCGCTTCACGTTGTATCCTATGGAATATAGAAGAGTAGGGTAGGCAGAAGTAATCTGGTAATCTGATTTAAGTTCCGCCATCCACAAATGCCTCCAAAAGTCGACAGGAAGTTAGAAACGGAAATGTCTTAAATTAGAATATAGTATCTTAACATTAGGTTCCCTCTGCCTACCCCGCTAGGTGCGGAATACAGCGTAGATCTAAAAAAAAATATATATTTAACACTAAAAAGGGCGTGAAGCTGAAAAAAAAAGTTCGAAGTAACTTCTATTCGTATACAATTGGTGTAACTAACTTGTCAGTCATGTACGACCGACAGACATACTACCTGTTCAAGTTATGTCAGTTATCTATCTATGATGGACACCTCAATACGGAATCGATTATTTCAAAGAGCCGTCCGATGCTGAACTCGATTTTTTCCTTTATATTTGAGTGACGCGGTTAGTAAACTACTACTTTGGCAATATAAATTATTTTAATAATTCAATTTATTTTATTGCATTTGAATTGCCTTGATATCAGAGCGAAGGAATTAAAATATTAAATATGTTACTTCCTCGAGTGGGCATCGAACCCACAATCTGTCGCGCTTACAGTCACACGCTTGTACCTAGTTTTCACTTCGAATTGGTAAGTTCTTAGGATTAGCGCGTTCAACCATACAATCTTGTAATATTTGAATATATACATATAAACTTTAATACTATAATATATATCACAGAAATCCTCATAACACATCATACAAGACACGTAGTGTTGTAACTTCAAACTTATTCTATAATCGATTCCAATTATAGCCAAATATAAATCGATTATCTCTTAACATTATGTATAGAACATTGAACAGATACAATAAGATATTATAAATATCGATATTATTTTTTAATATGTAATTAGCTCAGGCGGTTATCGATTCTTTGCTCATATAAGAAATATTGCACTAAAGGTACCGGAAACCAACTCCACAACTTGTTTTACTAGACTAGAAATGGCAATGTTTTTATATTATTTAAAGCGCTAATAAGGTACTAAGGATCAGGTGTGAGTTAAGCTATTTATTATTATATTTCTAAACAATTCCCATTTCTTAAAATGGCAATAGTTAAGTTGTTTAAAAAAAATCAGCTTGACTTGACTGCTGTGTGCGGGATACAGCATCCCGCACACAGCAGGTTAGGCAGAGGGAACCTAGTGTTAAGACACTCCGTTCTCCACTTTCCGCCGAATTCTGGAGGCATTGTGTGTTAACTGGCGGAACTCAACGCCGCGCTCTGCCTCGACGCCAGAGCGAAGAAATAGAAATATATTTCATCTCCTCGAGTGGGGATCGAACCTACAACCAGTCAATTTTACAGTAACACTTTGTGTCCCTACACCACGAGTCCTAAAATAAAATGTTTAAATATAAAGAATAATAAACATATACAAAATAAATATATACAGAATTACATCTTTTACAAAGTGTTACACAGATACACTATGTAACTACACTAAGATATCGATATAAATATCGATATTCGGAATATCACTATAGAATCGAGAAGCTTACGCAGAATCTACAAACTTACGTGAGACATAAGAGGCTCTCGGCGCTAGTGCATAATTGAGTAAACTCACGCTCGAACTGTTAAGAGTGGTAAATGGCTACAGAGCCGAAGCCAAAAGTCGTTTCATCTAAAAGAGTTAGTATTTTAGATATAATATTATGGCATATATTTTTTAAGCTTAAAACTGATGGTTGAAATAAAAATTCAGTACTAAATAAAGGGTAATGTAATAGAGACGCCGTCGTGGTTGAGCGATACAGTGTTTATTTGTAAAAGTGACCGTTATGGGTTCGATTATTCTCTCAATTATTTAATAATTTTCGCTCGCTCTAGTAGAGCTAGAGACAGAAACGGGGTTGAGTTCCGCCACTCAACAAGTAATGTCGCGGATTGAGCGGAAAGTTTGGTACGGAATGTCTTAGTAACCTAACTCGCTATATGTGTGACATGGTAATAATAAAAATATGTTTACGTGTTTTTTAAGGAACAAATTGTATCCCTGAGGAGGATAAACAGATGACACCTGAGAACCTAGTGTTTATACACTCTGCTCTAATTAAGACTCATCTGTTCTCTATTTTCCATCAAATTCTTGAACCATTACGTGTTGAGTGGCGTAACTCAGCGCCGCGCTTAGCTTTGGTACCAGAGCGAACAAAAGAATTCCAGTGGGATTTCAACCCACTACAGTACCGTTTACAGTCGCACGCTTATGGCCCCGCACGACGTTCTACATATAATAAAAATATAAAACTTTTATAATAATTTCTAGTATAAAAAAATAAAATTTTCCGAAGAACTCCGACAAGACTTGAGAAATGGAACATATTTTTACAGAAAGCATTTGTTTTTATTTACCCCAGTGATATTTACTTAGAAATTGTCAAAGCGCTTTTTATAGATGCTCGTAAAAGTGTCGATGTGGTTTTTATAAAAAAAAAAATTCTAACGACGGTGCCAACTGGTGGAGGCACTGACATATTGGAATATTTTTATTTTAGGTAAACCTGTTTGCTTAGTTTTATAAAAAGTTTTATCGTTAACAACGAAATTCTGGATTTTATTTGTTTTTTTTATCTTCGATCTTATAGCTCTATGTTTTCTACTTATATAAGAAAATCTTCTATCTTAGAATCGTTATTAAACGTGGGTTCGACTCCCACTCAGAGAAATTAAATATTTAATATATTAATTTCTTCGTTCTGGTAACGAAGCAAAACGCGGCGTTCAGTTCCGCCATTCAACACGCAATATCGGCGTAAGTGGGGATCGAAAGTGTTCTAATGGAAACATGACTTAACACTAGGTTTCCAGTACCTCTACGTTCTCTGCTATGTGCGGGATACAGCGTGAAACCAAAAAAAATCTAGTTTTGAAGATATTATGAAACAGCACGCGTTCATGCATACCCACGTATCGCCATGCTTCCCTTTTGTGTCATAATCCAATGGAATGGCAATCCGACATAGTCACTAGAGATCCGACGTTGGATCAATCACTTTAGTCGTCCAAGGAGTGAATGTCGACTTGTGAATGAGCTTTGTATGGAAGTTTATGTATTTGTGATAGAAAATTCTAGAAATTTCTACGTATATCTTTTCTACTAGCTTTTATTTGTTTTGCCGTGTTAGTATACGTGTTAGTATATGTGAAATCTTGAAGGCTTAATTTGATCCACTTTGAGCTGAATTTTGGATTACGACTTCAATTCTGATGACAACTAAATTACGTAATATATGAAATAAATTATATTATAATCAATATTGTTTTTACATCAAAATAGCCGCCGTAACAAAATGGCGGATTACAAATTTTTGTACAACCCTAATAGGAGTATCAAATGAAGGCCTGGATTTGTACATTATAATACAATCTTAATAAAAAATCTAGAAAACTTGTTTTAAAAAAGATTTTTTAAATTTATATTTAACTTTTTTATATTACTGAGTAACTGACAGATAGCGTACAGCTGGAACTATGCGGCGTAGAACGCTAAAGAAGTATTGAAAAGTGATTTCGTGGAACTTCTGTTGGACACGGAAAAAACCGAAATTTTACGTTATAATTCACGTAAACGAAGTTGTATATTAGTACTTAATAAATAAAAAAAAAGAATATTTTTTTGTATCTTAACATCTTCTATGCGTAGAAAAATTAGTGTCAAGTCACTTCGTTCTCTTTTTTTTTGTGTCGTATATAGTCTATTGTGGACCTGACCTGACTTGCTGAAAAAAAGACTTGATCCCACCACAATATCCATTTATTACTTTAGTCTTTTTTTATGTGATATATAATCGTGTTATAATTAATCTTTATTTAAATATATATATTTTGTATATCGTCTCGAAGCGTTAACGCGAGCGAACGGAACGAGGAACGACTGTTCATATCCGTTTTCATCCAAAAAAAAAAAAGAGTTTTATGGGAATTTATAAGCATATACACTTAAAAAATACATATACGCTTTACCATACCTTTGCTTTACCATAATCGAAGACGAAAATCATTTTACAACAACTAAGCCAACTACTTGGCAATACAAATATGAAATCTTGATTAATCCTGGAACTAATATTATTTAAGTTGCAGTCTAATTTGTAACCAAGTAGTTATAGTAATAGCAAGTGTGGATTTACGATATATGTATAAGTATATCTCGATTGAGGCCAGTCGTGGCGCAGGCGGACTGTAAAAATCGACTGGTTGTGGGTTCGATCCCCTCTCGAGGAGGTAAAATATTTATTTAAATTTATATTTCCATTTCTTCGCTCTGGTGTCAAGGCAAAGCGTGGCGATGAATTGTGCCACTCAACACGCAATGCCTCCAGAAATCGGCAGAAAATGGGGAACGGAGTGTCTTAACACTAGGTTCCCTCTGCCTACCCTGCTGTGCGGGATTACAGCGTGAAGGTGATTATATCTCTTTTCTTGCCAAGTAATATTTCAAGAAGAATCTCTTAATAATTCCACCCGCATCGATGAACAAAATAGATTAATTGCATCAATTCATTCAATCGTCATTGTTAAATAAATAGCTTTTGGTAGTCTCAGTTTAACATTTAGATTTTTGTACTAGAATGTTCATATTTTCTTGATCGTCGTGGTGCGATGGTTGTGGGCCCGATTTCTAGTCGAAACAACGAAGTTTTTAATATTTGCGCGGCGTTGAATTCCGCCACTCAGCACGTAATGCCTCAGGAATACGACATAAAGTGGGGAACGTAAATATATTAATGTGAACGGATTATCTAAACCCCAGGCTCTCAGGTTCCCTCTCTCTCTACTCTGCTAAGTGTGCAATACACAAAACGCGATAAAAACGAGTTCATTCTAATAACGAATTCATCCTGTGTACTAATTAAAGTTACTTTAATAACTTAGTTCTACTAAAAAACGTCACTGACAAACAATATAGTTGCCATGTTTTAAATAAAACACCAATTAATAAAACCTATTGTTAGATTTCCACAAACGTATACATATCCCATATATTATTTATCTGGCAACACTGTTTTTTTTTCAGTTATAACATATTATAGGCATTCATTAGTAATTAGCTTCACGGTATTAAACTATTTTAGGCGTCGATAAAACGTAAAATTAATAAATATCAGAGATTAAATAATCAAAATCAATGATAACATGATTGATTATAAGCTATTATCATAAAAGCACTGATTTTACTAAAATTATCGTACAAATTATTCCTATTGCACCGGCCATTAAATAGAGTATGTTTCTTTTATCACTCGACACAGTTTCGTTGATTCGTCAAATCAAATTTAAAACCAGCTTCACGCTGTATCCCGCACACAGCCGGGTAGGCAGAGGGAACCTAGTGTTAAGACACTGCGTGTGCTGCCCCACTTTCTGCCGAATTCTAGAGGCATTGCGTGTTGAGTGGCAGAACTCAACGCCGCGCTTAACCTCGACACCAGAGCGAAGAAATGGAAATATAAATTTAAGTAAATATTTCATCTCCTCGAGTGGGGATCGAACCCACAACCAGTCGGTTTTACAGTCACACTTCGTGCCGCTGCGCCACGACTGGCCACATTAAATTTGACAGGTCAAATTAAATTTGAAGATTTATATTTAATATGTTTTAGTAATATTTTTACGAGATAGTATGTATTATGTAGCCGTCAAGGCCAGTCGTGGCGTGCCACTGTAAACGCGACAGGTTGTGGATTCGATACATATTTGAGGAAATGAAATGTTTAATATTATAATTTTCGCGCTTTGGCTACGAGGCGATAGCGCGGCGTTAAATTCCGCTATTCGAAACGCAACGTCTCCAGAGTTCAGCGGAAAGAGGGGTACTGAAGTGTGTCAATAGGGACGGACTGTTTTAACACCAGGTTCCCTGTGCTAAGAGAATGTTTCTATCCAGTTTCATCCAACAGTGCTTGAAGTTTATGGGAACCAATGAACATACATATATATTATATACCTTTCCAATCATTCACTTATATTAAAATTTATTACAATATTTATAAAATCTATTCCCCCGATCTACACAATCAAATTGGAATCCACGTACAAATTTCCACCAAATCAAACATTCTTGGTGATAAAGCGAAAAATATTGAAATTCTTTCATTGAAACCAGACAAAATCCTTCCAATAGTGTGGATTTAGCGTTTTTCGAAACGCCAGCAAACTAACATAATACGGTGGAGCAAACGACACCAACACTTATGGAACTAGTAATCTAGCTGAAAGCTGAACACTCCGCTATAATGTGCAGATCATTAACCCACCCCGACATATTTGTGGGTCACATTATCGAAGGACGTCTCGATAGGCTAATTTGCTGAGATGGAAAAATTGGAGCATTTCGTTGTAATGAAAAATGTCTAATTTTTTTGGCTTCTCGCTATGCGGGATACAGCGTGTAGTAGTTAAGATACTTCCGTTCCCCATTTTCCACTGACTTCCGGACGCATAACGTGTTGACTGGCGGAACTCAAAAAGCTTTTAAATTTTATTCTACGTCAGACAGAACGAAATTAAAATATTTAATATTTAATTTGATCGACTGGAATTCAAACCCACAACCTGTCACATTTACAGTCACACGCGTTTGTCCTTGTGCGACAACTGGCCTCAAGCCTGAACTGACCGGATATTAGATCTAAAACATCTTCTATCATCTGTTCAAGCCCTAACAAATCAACAAAACGATAAAGTCTTATCACATCGTACACTTAATATCCTTACGTGTCCTACAAGTTATGCCCTTTTTCGGCGTTGTTAGCTTTTTTTCTTATAGCTTAAGGAATGTGTTCTTTATTATTAGTGGGTCAAAGTTCAGATTTCTTTATAAGCAAAATATAAAGATCTATAAGTACGACGAGTATATTTACAAAATATCTTTTTTTTCAGCTTTGAAAAGGGCAGAGGGCACCTGGGAACCTAGTGTCAAGACACTCTCTTCCAATTAAGATACTACCGTTCACTTTTCACAGAATTCTGGGCGCATTTTGCGTTGCGTGGCGGAGATCAACTCCGTGATTTGCCTATTTACGACGATATACGAATACTCGTAATGTCAAAATATACTACAAACAAAATTTTATAACAACAACCTCTTCTGGAATTGTCACAATTGTTAAGTAAAAATCGATTTAAGCTGTAACAGAATATAAACGCACGCGATACTTTATAGTCGATGCTACTATTGTATTAAGCTATTGAGGACATCAGCGTAAGCTTCTTGCAACCTTTACTCTATAGAGGTAGTTCAAGTTATGGAGAAATTTAATTTTTGAAAGTTTTAAAAAATTTTGAATGCCTTGCCATATCTGCGAGATGTTAAAAATAACAAGAATTCACCATTTAAACAGAAGTATTATACATTATTTTCTGAATTATTTAGTGAAAAAAGCTTCCTTTACAGCATTACCTTGGTTTGATAAATTAGTTCAAAACTGTGGTTTCCCTTATGTGTCAGCAAAAAACTATCGTTTTTTATGATTGTTTCACGTTTCTTGTTGTATTTTCAAAAAGTATGTTATAAAAGCCATGTTTACAGATTAAATATATATTATTTACATTAAATTTTAAATATATAACTAACTATCATCGAATAAAATCAAAGATGTTAAGTCTTTGCTTTTAGGCAATTTTTAAGCAAATTTTGTTAACTATACGACGATAGTATACAATAGTTCGAATGTAGAACTGGACTAAAAACGAAAAATAACATCAAAATTCTACGTGACACTCCAATATACGTTCCCAGTTCCCTTTCCGCTACGTCACGTTTGACCCTAGATGGCCTCTGCTTACCCTACTTATGTGGGATACAGCGTGAAGCTAAAATATAAAAATAAAAAAATAAAAAATTCGCTTAATGATAAGAACAATCAACAATTTGAGCATTTTAAATGATAAAAATAAAAAATCTACATTAAAATCTAAATCAAAACACACTAAAAACATAAAGATAACGTGACACCCCCCACGTTTCCAGCTCCCACCCCCTTATGTCACGCTGCGCTACGCTATCTTCCGGTGAAGGGTGAGGTTACCCAACCGATTAACCGAACTCGATATGTTTGTTTGGGTACGGTCCGGAAGAAGCTGACGTCCGGTGGATAGCACTTTATAAATCAAGTTTATGAATGTTACATGCATTGTTTTTTATTTTGATTTCTTTTTGGTAATTATTGGTATGGGAAATTTTGTGGTATTCACAGGTTTGCATCCAATATATTATGATAGATTTTTTAAATATGTTATGTTTATCTCATTAGAATGGTTGTAATTATATGTATGAAGTAACCAAAGTCATTATAAATGTCAAAATAACCCTAAATATTTTTCATTTTGTTTTGTCTTCCTGTTCTCTTTTTTTCGGACAGAAGCTACTTTCGAACCGTAAATTTAATGACGTTGAATATGGACTTATATCTGATTTTATAATCTGATTTCTTTTTTAATTTTAAAACTGTGTAGGAGAGAACTTAGTGTCAAAACACTATGTTTTCCAAGCATAATGCCGCGTTACCAGAGCGAGGAAATTCAAATAATTTGTCCCACCGCATGAGAATCGAATTCACAACCATCGCATGTACAGTCCGATGCTATGCGGCCCCGTTACGACGACGTCATCTACATTTCTAATTGTATTATAGGTACTATTGTAGTTAATAAATCAAAATCCATTTCACAGTGTATCCCACACAGCGGGGTAGGCATATGGAACTTAGTGTTAAGACACTCCGTTCCCCACTTTCCGCCAAATTCTGGAGGCATTGCGTGTTGAGTGGCGGAACTCGACGCCGCGCTTTGCCTCGACATCAGAGCGAAGAAATGAAAATATAAATGAAAATAAATATTTCTTTTCCTCGAGGGGATCGAACCCACAACCAGTCGATTTTACAGTCACATTTTGTGCCCCTGCGCCACGACTTGCCTCAATTATAATAGTATATAATTAACTAAAATATAATCATAGCAGACAATTAAAACAAATGGTCAAAAATAAGTCTCTTCAAAGATTAGGACCAAATTATTTTACTTCAAACATCGTCTTAGTAAACAAAGTTTAATAGATTGATCATTTAATTTATTTATATAAAATGATCAAAGATTGTTCTACATAATTAAGTTTAAAAAAAAACAATAACATTGTTTTATTTTCATAAATTGATCGAGCATTGATTTCCGCCACTAAATTATTCTAGAATTCTGGCGAAAAGTATAGAAAAATTACGTTTGGCCAATAAACCAGTTATCAATATCTGCAAGATTAAGCAAAGAAGAATTCTATTGTCTTTTAAAATCGTTTTCTTCTGAGACATTATTAAATAATTAGTTCCTTCTGCCTACGGTGCTATATGCAGAATATAGCTTGAAACTGAAAAAACCTAGTGCTTAAACTCTACGCACTCTACTTTTTCCTCCAAATTTGAGATTAATCTTAATGAATATTAAAGCAGAATTTAACTCTTTGATTTTTACCATTAAGGTAATATACGTAAAGTATTTTAGACGTAATTTTGTAAGTCTTTGATCTTTATATATATTATAAGAACAATTACTAAGCTTTATTTTTAAAGAGCGTTGTTTGAAGTTATAATAAATTGGTAGCAAATTATAGAATTACTAAAAATAAACCTTTGAAGATATTAATACTGTATTTTGATTGTCAGTTAGTATACGTTTTAGTTAAAAGACCATCGTGTCCCAGTGGCACAGTCATATGACAGAAACGCGACTGATTCGAACCCATCAGGTCTCATTACCACTCGTGGTGAGGCCAGTCGTGTCGCAGGGGCACAAAGTGTGACTGTAAGACCGACTGGTTGTGGGTTCGATCCCCACTCGAGGAGATGAAATGTTTACTTAAATTAATATTTCCATTTCTTCGCTGTGGTGTCGAGGCAAAGCGCGGCGTTAAGTTCTGCCACTCAACACGCTATGCCTCCAGAATTCGGCAGAAAGTGGGGAACGGAGTATATTAACACTAGGTTCCCTCTGCCTACCCTGCTGTGTGCGGAATACAGCGTGAAGCTGATAAAAAAATAACCACACGTGGTAATTGATTATTTAATATTTTTCCCGACTGCTAAGGAAGGGTTATGTTTTTCGCGCGTATCTTGTATGTATGTAATATTCTTTATTACCTCGTATCTCCAGAACCGCTGAACGGATTTACATATTTGAGGTATCGTTAGATTTGTATTAGCAGCCCAAGTGTTCTTAGATAGGTGACGTTAATAAAAAATAATCATGGCGGCTGTGATACGCCATTGTACTTAATAAAAAAAATAAAATTCGTTTCGAATACTACAATATGGGTATCAATTTCAAGAACTCAATTTCAGGATTTCAAAAAGATATATCATGATTATCATTACCATAGTAAATTCTAACATAAAAATGAAAAATAAAAAAATATTTGTAAAAACAAAAACCCCGACTGCATCAAACTAAAAAGAAAATAAATAAGCCCAATAATTTATTAGGATTAACAGTCGGGACCTATAAGTAATTCTTCAATCAATAAAATCTTTACCAGGAATCCCGCATAATTTAAAGAGTCCCGACTGTTAATCCTAATAAACTATTGGGCTTATTTATTTTCTTTTTAGTTTGATGCAGTCGGGGTTTTTCTTTTTACAAATATTTTTTTTATTTACTCGATAACAAAAAAGTTCAAATGAAAATAATTCTATATCCAAAGTGGAAAGCTAACCCGTAATCATCGTGCTTCCAATCAGACACTATGTCACTGGACCACGACGGCCTCAATCTGGTCTCTGTTATATCATTTTAATATAAAAATATGAATTTACTGTAAGAAAAATGAAGAAAATTAAAATCGCTTAAGAAAATCCAATTTTATTTTCATAAATGTTAACATTACACACAATAGAGTAATTGCGAATATATATTATTTTAAAAAGCGGAAATTTCTTACAAACAAATATTATAGAAATGGTTCTCTCGTAATATCCCTTTGTGAATTAAAAATAGGTCATCTCTATCAGCTTGCGGTCCACACTGTATAATGTTGATAATTTGTAGGTCAGAATGTTGTTATTATTGTGGCTAACGTTTAAAAAAAAAGATAGAAAAAATATTTTTAATATTAAGACATCTAAGAGGTGCGGGTTCAGATTCTGTTTAGTTTAAATATTATTTTTTCTTATATTTAAGGCCAGTCGTGGCGCAGAGGCAGGGAGTATTACTGTAAAATCGACTGGTTGTGGGTTCGATACCCACTCGAATAAATTAAATATTTATTTACATTTTAATTCTTTCGCTCTGGTGTCGAGGTAAAGTGCGGCGTTGAGTTCCACCACTCAATAACCAATGCCTGCAGAACTCGGCAGAAAGTGGGGAACGGAGTGTCTTACCACTAGGTTCCCTCTGCCTACCCTGATGTTTGCAGGATACAGCGTGGAGCTGATTTAATTTATTTATAAATATAATCAATATAATATAAATAACTCTTTTTGAATGTCTATCTTATTTTATTAGAACAGTGGAAGAGTGATTCTATACATAAAATAGAATAGTTATATGAGGTCAGTGACAAGCGTGCAACTGTAAACGTGACGATTGTGAGTTCGACTCCCACGCAGGAGAATGAAATATGTAATATTTTCATTTCTTCTCTTTGGCAATGAGGTAAAGCGCAGCGTTCAACCGCTAAGCAATCAATGCTCCTAAAATTAGATAGAAAGTGGAGAACAAAAGTGTTTTAATAGGAACAGAGTGTCTTAACACAATGTTCCCAAGTTTCCTCTGCCAACCCTGCTATATGCGAAATACAAAGTAAAGTAAAAAAAAACAAATAAAAATAAATTATTAATTATATAATATATCTACAACAAGGAGATATTGAATTACAAAAGTAAAAACCACCACCAAAAATACATTTTACTGTAAGAAGTATGTAACATTTAAAAGCAATATATCGATTTCAAGTAAAATTTTATTTAATATTCACGGATTATTGCTTTTCCGATGTTTGTTTTACACTTTATTTGTATCGTTTATACCAATTTACGATGAGCGAAATCGTTAATGGTGCGAGGAGCGAAAACACAGATAAATACTCAGAAAGTCGTTATATGGGGCACCTATTATATTTTATGGGACGTAATATGGGGGGGTGATCCATTATTGATTTTGAATTTGCTTGTTGAATTATGAAATTATATTAAAAAATTGCTTCTTCTTTTCGCATAGCACGGTAGACAGAGACTCTAGTGTTGAGAAACTCCGTTCCCCATTTCTGCCCAATTTTCAAGACATTTCACTTAAATGGCGGAACTTAACGTTACACTTTGTGAATCATATTATATTATATTAATATAATAATTTCTCCGAGTCCTTTTCTCTCCTAAACTCACAACCACGGATTTAACTACAACGGCATAAATTTTCGATTTGTTTGTATGTATTTATATAAGAAATTGTTAAAATGTTTGTATTTATATAATATTTTGGGATCATTAAATAACGATGCGAGTAACGTAACTTAAAATTAAAAAATGGAGCTGGTGAGTGATTAGTGCCACCACCATATGAACTTCTCTAAATAAAAATGTAGAACCATAATTAAACAATGGAAGGTTAGGCAGCGAGAACTAAAGGTTATGAAACTCCTTTTTGACAGTTTTCGTGGAATTTTCGAAGGATCACATGGTGAATTAAATAATTTAAATAAAACTATTTTACTGCGTGGAGCTGAAATTCATAACTGTGGCGTTAATAGTCAGACTTTGTGCCACTGTGCCATGGCAGCATCGTTAATAATAATATATTTTTCTAATATTTATTTATTGACCTACAAATACTATAAATTCCTTCATATAATTTGTGTCCAAAATATGTACTGCACGACGCTATTTTCACAAAAAAGTACATAACAACGTAAATTTCCGTAGTTACTATAAGTACATATAAAATTTGGTACAAGCATTCTAAAAGTGGCCAATTTTCGTTGATCTCAAAATTCAGCTATGTTGGTAAAAACGTCAATCTATTTGGAAAGGACAAAGGATGACGCTGAGATTTTAATGAGCTGAATGGTCAAACAAAAGGTTCAGGTTTTCGACTGTTTTGTATCGCGCTAATGGCAGGACCAACGGCGTCTTACAAATATAGAAAATTTTGCATATTATATTAGTAATTAATTATCCCCAGTCAGTTTTTTGGCAGTCAGTTAATTGTTTATTACTTTAATTGTCTTCGCTCTGGTGAAAAGATGAAGTGTAGCGTTGGGTTCCAACTCAGCACGGTGTGAATGTGGGGAACGGAGAATGTCACCCCCCTCTTCCTACTCAATTTTAGGAGCATTGCTTAGAGGCTCAACGCCGCGCTTTACCTCATTGTCAAAGCGCAAAAATGAAAATATTACATATTTCATATTCCTGTGTGGGAATCGAACCCATATTTGTCACATTTACAATTGCACGCTTGACACTGACTTCAAAAAACTATTTTATTATAATACTATTTCAGTTAATTATTTTATAATATTACTATACCAACACATAATGTCTCGAATACCGACGGAATGGGAAGAACGGAGTGTCTTGATTTTATAAAATAGAATGAAGATGAATTTTTTATATAGATACATATATTTTCATTTCTTGGATCCAATTAAACAAAATTCGACTTTCGTCGTCAACGCGTGACAAACTCTACTGAAAAAAGACATCCTCTCAGGGCTCCATAAGAAGCAAACGAGAAGTAAAATATAAAAAAACAGTGTATTTTCACTACTTTCCCTATAATTCCCTATCTCGTAACAAAAATAATCACACACCATTACATACGTATGTAAAGCAAACGTTAGCGACTACAGTAAACCGACAGCCAAGTGATAGTAAATCTCTTTGATAAATGTAGATTGTACCGTCCGTTTCCTATATTCGTCGATTGCGCTGCAAGTTTCAGCGTATGCGTCAGAACTGTCACACAGTAGTTATAAAGCTTTAGTTCTGGATCTGTATAGAATATCGTGTGTTATCACTATATATGTGGTATACTTGGTAATATATTTATTTATATACTTGTCTTGAGGCCAGTCGTGGCGCAGGGGCACAAAGTGTGACTGTAAAATCGACTGGTTGTGGGTTCGATTCTCACTCGAAGAAGTGAAATATTTATTTACATTTATATTTTCATTTCTTCTTCGCTCTGGTCTCGAGACAAAGCGCGGCGCTGAGTTCCGCCACTTAACACGCAATGCCTCCAGAACTCTTGTCACTGAATGTGGGGAACGGAGTGTCTTAACACTAGGTTTCCTCTGCCTAACCTGCTTTGTGCGGGATACAGTGTGAAGCTGATTTATTTTATTTATTTATTTACTTGTCTTCGATTTGTTTTATATGAGGGAAACTATAACTTTTCTCTATGATACAGATTTTGTTGAAATAGAATTTTATTTTATTAAATATTTGTAATTCAATGTTTTTTATTTAATTATTGTTAAGACAGTGCGTTCCCTACGTACCGTCAATTTTCGAGATATAGCAAGTTGAGTGGCGAAACACAACGCCGCGCGTATTCGAGTTACCTAAACGATGAAATTAAAATAGTTCATACCCCCGAGTGAGAATCAAACCTGCAACCCCCATATCAGAGGCTGTATCGCTGCACCACAACGACCTCATCATAATGGCATAATTCATATTATATAATATATAAAGAAACACTCTTTCTAATAAAGATAATATATAGCTCCAACAAACTACTCTAAAAGCATGTTTAATTACAAAAAAAAATGTTATTCACACACTCCTATTTATAATATACAAAACAAACGTTTATATTTATTTTAATTTTATATAAAAGAACGCTAAGGCTATTTCCAGTGGAATACTTCATATGAGCTTGTACTTTAAAAGGTTTTCGTGATAATGGCGTAATAAATATGAATATACAGAGATGGTAGCATCCGGCGTGCTATGCAGCAAATTTCAACATTTCAAGCCATTTTGTAATAATATTATTGTTTTTAAGTAAATAACGCGGTGAATAGATTTGTTTGTATGAAATGTATGAGTGTATGAAAGAATTTTGGTTAGTTTTGGGAACTTTGAAATGCTATTAAAAAAATCGCTTTCCGCAGAGTAGGTAAAGAAAACATAAGGTTAAAACGGAGTGTATTTTTACTGCTTTCGCTTAATTTTCAAGACATTCCGTGTTACCTATCGAAAACAATTTAAATAATAAATTCCTTCGAGTGGAAATTGAACCTAAAACCACTGTGTTTTGCATTTTCACGTACTGATAAGAGAATTTTGGGTAAAGTCAATTGAGGATGCAGACCAAATTAATGTACTACATTAGTTTTATTGATATTTCCATGTCTTACAAGTACCTTAAACTAAATAATAGCTTTAATAGAAACACTGATTTTAAAAATCACTGTTTTCCTTAAAAAAAGACAAATAAAAGGTCCATATAAAGAATCATATAAATAATTCTATATCAGTCATACCGAAGCCGGGAGCAACACGCGCATGTAATATTTAACATTGGCTATTACGTACACGAGATTATCTTTACTAGTTTTTGGTATTTATGAAGAACTGATTTGTTATTTCTTTTCATAGATATATAGACTTGGCTTCGCATTTAGTAAAATTTTGTTGGTTTTTATAAGGTTTCGGAGTTTAACTACACTAAGTTTACCTACCTAGTTTTGTGCACAGAAGTTTCACACTTTTTATATGTTATTTCTTTATATTCTTAAATATAGGAGGATAGACAGAGAGATATAGAGAAACAAGTGGTTGAAATCAGTTAATTAAGATTTTTTTTTTTAGTTTTACGCTGTATCTTACACATAGGAGAGAGGATATCTTAGAACCTATGGTTCCATTCTCATTAAGATACATCCGCTTCCCACTTTCTGCTGAATTATCGATTGCATTGCTTGTTGAATGGCGTACCTCAACACCGCGTTAACAGAACGAGAAAATGAAAATAAAAAAAACCAAAATAAATATTCCATTCCTCGAATGAACCCACAACTGTCGCTTTTATAGTCGTATACTTGTGCCACAGCGCCACGACGGCATCAGATGATTCTTTAGATTACTTCCTAATAAATAAAACATTTTCATTTAATTTAATATCTCGTTTATACCCGCCGCGGTTGTTCCCACGATAGATTTTCTCATTAGCCCACTAATACGTAAATAGAGTTGGTCGCAATTACGTTTAACTAAACACCAGATCGACTTTAGCTTTGATAATAGTCAGCAAAATGTAACTACAAACGTTGTGAATTCTATGTGTTTTGTTACCGAAATACAGCGTGGAAGCTAAAACATGTCACTTTTTGTATGAAATCTGGATTTGGCAAGTTTTTACTGTAAAAATGTTCTCGTTTCAATAGTCAAAGTGATTTTTTTTCAATATGCAGATTCTATATATAAATTTAGATTGTAATAGAATGTTGGTAGAAATAGTAGTACTAACATACTACTATTTCAATATTGACATTAATATTATAAACTTGAAGTCTTTGTTTAGTTGAACGCTCTAATCTCAGGAACTAATGGTCCGATTTATTTTTTGTAAAATAGTCAATTTAGTAGAGGAACACTAAGAGGTTATGTTACGTTAATCGATTGGATTGTGACTCACTATACCTATAGTCAGAAATATCTTTAGTTTTCAGCGTTTCGTTTGATTTCGGCTCGGGCCTTGTGTCGTAAACGAAACGAAACGAACGAAAAAATAAAAGCTATAGAAAATGTGTATCACAAATATTGTGTTATTAAGAGTTTTGTCAAAAATTTATATAGAGTGACAATAATAATCGAATTACTTTAAGGCAATACTTAGTTACGCTCGTACGCACGTTTATCATTCAAATTTAGAAAAATTGCAGAATTTTTAGATTCTTCGCTTCATTTTCTTTGAATGGACGAACGATCTCAACGCTGCGCTTTTTTTTACGAAAGCAAGGAAATGAAATTATTTTATATGTTATATAATATATAATTCATTACCTCAAAAGGAAATGAAATTATTTTATATATTATATAATATATAATTCATTACCTCAAAAGGAAATCAAACCCACAATTGTCACGTTTACAGTCAGAAGCTGTCCCGCTGCACCACGAAATATAAAAAACATATTTTTTTTTCAACTTGACGCTATATCCTGCATGATAGAGCAAGCAGCGGGAGTATAGTGTTCACATGTAATATTCCGCTCTCTACTCTCCGCCCGACACGACTGGCCATAATAATAAAATACAAACTCACTTATATCGAATCAAATTTAAAATTAATGTTTTAGTCTCCTAAAGTTATAGTCATTAAGTTCAGGAAATGTTGAGTGGACATTATTAAAATAGCCAAATGCCAAATATCCACTTGCATGAAGTACGGTCGCGCATACTGTCGGACCTTTTTTAAATATGTGAACATCCACTTCGTTTTACGTCCTTAGCTGTTTAATGATCTATATAGATCTATATTATATTTAGAATATAATTTATCAAATTTTAGCCTTATATGGATATATTAACCGCAATGTATACGTTCGCCATTGTGGCAGTTAAAAAAGTGTGCTCATTAAAAAAAATGTCTGCTATGACGCAGAGAAGATTATATTTTTTTTGGTTTGTGCTTAGATTTTTAAGATAAAATAAATAATTTCCCCATTCCCCTCTTTATGCCGAATTCTGGAGGCATTGCGTGTTGAGTGGCAGAACTCAACGCCGCGCTTTGTCCTGTCACCAGAGCGAAGAAATAGAAATATACATTTAAGTAAATATTTCATTTCCTCAAGTGGGAATTGAACCCACAGCCAGTCAATTTTACAGTCACACTTTGTGCCCCTGCGCCACGACTGGTCTCAGTTTTAAGATCTTAGTAAATATTCAAGAAAGAAATGACCTAGATAATATCGATAAAAAATAATGTAAATAGCCCATGAACTAATATCATTTATGTATTTAACTTTAAAGAAAATAATGAAATGACAACTTTGTTTTTATTTCAATGAAAATAAACTATTATAATTTATCATCAAAATTTTCCAATTTTCAGTTGTTTACAAAATCTATTGGATTACAACCTCTGTACCTAGACGGCGTTCATTCATTACGAAGTTCATCCAAAAAGATAAAGTTAATGTAATTCAAGATTATATCCAAAGGAAACTGATAAGAATAGTTCTATTGCTCTCAGATAACGAGTAAAGACAATGCTAGGGGGCTGTTACTAAGCTTTTGTCCGAGTAAAAGGTCTTGTCCTTAATATGTACGCGAGACTTAATCGTCTGTGTAATGTTCTAATCGATCGTTCTTGGACAGAGATTTTTCTTTTTTCTTACACACTATATTCCCCACTTTAGACATTTTTGGAGAATAATTTGCTTATTGCTATGACGGAACTTAACGCTGCACTTGGCTTAATTAGACCAGAGAGCTGAATTTTAATTAGGTTCATGCTGTATCCAACAAATGGTACGTATAGGGAACTTAATGCTAAAATATTCTGTTCCCCATTTAGGCACTTCCGTAGTTCAGTTTACCACCATCCATATTCCACATAATTCGTGATATTATTCATACATTCGTTGCCTGTTGCGTTGCGGAACTTAACGCCACACTTTGATTGCTTACCAGAGCAACCGTCTCGAGTGGAAACCGAAACCACAACCTGTTATGGTTACAATGTATTTGGCACTTTCAAAGTATTTTTTAATACTCTAAATACTCCCCACAAGCGAGCATCAAACCATCATATACATCCAGATTCATCCCATTTCACTGCAAAAGCTATTAAATATTCTAATATTGGTTGGACCCAAGTATGAATTATAATATTTAAAGAAAAGATTTGTCGTATTCTTCAAGAGAATAGGAAATGAATGCTTAAGTTAAATACGCCTTTTTATTTTGTTCCATTTCGGTTTGAATAATGATTTTATTCGAGAGCCATTCAAACCGACGTAAGTGAAGAACAGTAAAGATGTGTAACTAAGTGACGAAGTGTACTATAATTAGTGTTAAGACGTTCTATTTCTCCCTTTCTACCCAGTTTTCCAGATGGTGAGAATATTGAGTGAAAAGTGGTGGAACTCAACGCCGCATTTTGTCTTGTTAATGGTGAGATGAAATTAAAGTAAATCAATCCTCTGAGTGAAGAAATAAATATTTCTTGTAGTTTATTATGAGTGTCCAATAGACTTTTATCTTTTTATCCATTCATTACGAAACCTCATGTTTATTTTGAAAACTTAATAATAATGAAATAAGATTTCAAAAAAAAAAAAAACAAAAATCAGCTTCACGCTGTATCTCGCACACAGCAGGGTAAGCAGAGGGAACCTTGTATTAAGGCACTCCATTCCCCACTTTCCGCTGACTTTTGGAGGCATTGCGTGTTGAGTGGCGGAACTCAACGCCGTGTTTTGCTTCGACACAACAGTGAAGAAATGAAAATATAAATGTAAATAAATATTTCGTATCCTCGAGTGGGGATCGAACCCACAACCAGTTGATCTTACAGTCACACTTTGTGCCCCTGCGCCACGACTGGCCTCGTATAAATAATCTAAGAATTTCCAAAATTCCGATATCCTAAAGCACGTGCAAACTGCGACCAACCGGAAGTCCGAATATATCCTAGTAATATAATAGTTAGCCAATAAACTATAACACTATCTTCTGGGTATACGCCAACCGCACAGTGAGTGTTACACCTTGCTGAATAATGGATGAGGCACTGATAAATGTAGTAAGACTGGACGGTAGACGGTTTAATTTTTTTTTTTAGTTGTCAAGAAATTGTTAACTTGGTCATCGGTCAAAGTTACAGTGTTGACATGGTGTTCTGTTTTTTTTATCTGTGGTTAAGTTGTTTTTTTTTTAATTTATTTACGCTACTTAACACGCCATGTTTTGAACCCAGTATCTTAATATTACACTTTTTGCGCCATGCTATATGCGGAATACAATGTGAAACTTTAAAAAAAAATTTTTATTAAGTCACATAGAAAAAAGTTCCCCAATTTTCGGACATTTTTTAATACATTGCATGTTAAGCGCTAGAAAAGCTAAGGTTGTGCTTTGTCCTATCAAAACTAGGAAATGATAATAAATCATTCCTCCAAGTGGTAATCAAATTCGCAACCGTCATTCACAATCAGACGCTGCTCCACTGCGATACGATGTAAATATTTATACAAAAAATAATTCTACATAAAAAGTAGCTGAAACCAAAATCACGAGCCAAAAGTTTAAGAAGTGACATAAAATTATAATAAAAGCTTAAAAGATACGTCGTTTTTGCTTGAAACGTAATATACTGTCTTGTTCTGTGGCACACAGATAACTTCTTATCACCGGTTTAGCGTTTATAGCGCGCAAGTTTCGCTAACTTAGTTTGATATTCCGTTTACGTAAGCCGAAATACATAAGGTCGAGGTCTCTGTAGATGTAGCGAGATACAATCTGTTTTGTATATACTAATATATGACGTCACAACATAGTAAATTTCAAATTACGGAAAAGTTATATTTTGAATATATTTCTCGATGATTTTGAGATTAATTTATCTCGCTGCGTTACAACGTGATGCTAATAAAAAAAATTACATTTGTAATACTTAGGTAATGAAGAAAAAATTATAAATTTACAACAAAATTCTTAACTAATTTACATTTTCTAAATTGTATGAAATCATATTATTGTGACAATTCTTGTGAAATACTAAACTCTTGCGTTATTGAGTGACTGACAGACAACGCAACCCTTAGAGTATTAGTTTTTTGAAATTTGACTTGTACATGTATATTAGAAAATTTATGAGGACACTAAACTAATTTTAAATTCTTAGGGAAATGGGAAACAACAGATTTTTTTAATTTAGGTCTCAAAGTTCACAGAAAAATTGCGGGCGATTACTAGTATACAATATTAACATAAGCATGACTCGAGTGAGCACGATGATAGTAAAAACTACTATTATTACACATCTTGGTAAGAAGTTCAATAATTTGTTTGACCTGGGGCTACGTAGCTTCAGGAAATTCGAATTTCTTAACAAAAGAAATGTTTCAAAGTAAATTCCGAAAGCGTTTCGTCCAGATGGCGCAATGTATTATGTAATGTACCGCTACTAATACTATTACGGTTTCTTATAATAAGTATATATATTAGTTCTCGTGGCACAATTCTAACTGGGATTGGGTGATGGTTGTGTGTTCGATTCTAATTGAGAAAATTCAAACTAAAAATCTTTTTCTTTTTACAAAATGTGTTTTTTCACTAAGTGTGTTTCATCGGCATGTTTGGTTCTATCTCTTAAATAGATGTAAATTGAATATCACTACATCACTTTGCAGTAATTTGATGTTTCTACTTAACTCAAATTTTTATAGATGACTTTTTAGAGATAATAGGGATATATCATATTTAACGTTTAAACATATTAGTACTAACCACACGCCATGCTTGGCTCGAGGATGCACGATACTTCCGTGCAAGTAAGCTTCTAGGCGACGCGTCGTATCGAAATGAAACACGCACTAGAGTTCAAGACAGATTTCCTAAATTCCTGCAACTTCGTGGCGTTATCTAAGAAATACTAAAGTCAAATTCTGCTACTGGCGAAGCCTAGCGCCGTGTATTCTTACCGAAGCAGAATCGAACCTACAACCACTGCGTGAAATGATGACCAAAGATCCACGATGACCTTGAATTTTGATAACCACATTAATACAGAAAGGATTTTACATTTACGAAAAACGGACAAAGATAACGTAAGCCCGGTTTTAATTTACCTATTACACTCGCTCTATGGAATGGTCATTGTGCCTTATTGTATGGAAATGGCCTGCGGAGATAAAAAATTAGTAGTCATATGTTTGTTAAAATGGTAGATTATTGTTAATGTTTTAGCTTATTTCGGCTCAAATGAAGTTGAAGTTAGTATAATATTTATTTATTTATTAATAAATATATATTTATTAATAATCTGACGTTAGTCCTGGCGCAGTGGTACTAGCTTCACTGTAAATGCAACAGGTCGTAAATTAAGTTTCAGCTCGAGGAAATGAAATATTTAATATTTTGGTTTCCTCCCTCTGAAAACGAGGCAAGGAGCGGCGTTGAGTTCTGTCACTCAACACGCAATGCCTACAGGATTCGGTAGAAAGTCGGGAACAGAAGTGTCTTAATAGGAAAGATACAGCGTGAAGTTATAAAGAAGTCTGACAACATTGTAATTTGTCATCTAGTTTATTTGATAAGTATAAGGGAGAAATACTAAAATGTAAATAATTAATCCTCGAGTAGGAATCGAACCCACAACCATCAATTGACAGTCAGATGCTATCATGCGTTTAATATGGCGTGTTCCTATATAACAATGTACATTTATAATAAGTACAGTGTGAAAGTAGCCTTACAACGAATGGACACGTCCGCCCTGTTTTCCGAGCATTACGCCTGGATGCTCCCGCCTCCCACTGTTCCGGACTTTTTGGCCGACGGTTTTACATTTTCCACTGTACTACTGTTTTTCCGAGTTGAGTAAATGCCTTTTACTTTGTGAATGTATGTGCGGTCTAACGCACACTTGAAGTCGTTGGGTCGGTGGAGTTTTTTTTTTTTTTTCATGTTTTTGTTTTTTTTTATTTTGGTTTATAAATCTGAAATTATTATGAAAAAGTTGTTTGATGTTATGAAATTATTATAATAATCAATTATTTATGATTAAATAAGAAAGTTATTTATTGGTACTGTGGTTTAGTGTGGGTTACATTAGGTGGTACAACCATCTTTCTTTGAATTCTATTCAATCCCGCATAAAAGTGGGCAGAGGGAACCTAGTGTTAAGACATTCTGTTCACCACTTGCCGGTGAATTCTGGAGACATTGCGCGTTGAGTGGCGAAATTCAACGCCGCGCTTTGCTTCAACACCAAAGATTCATCTCCTCGAATGGGGACCGAACCCACAATCAGTCGCCTTTACAGTCACACTTCTATTTGTCATTTTGATGATGTACAACACCGTGCTATTTTACCAGCTTGACCCAAAAACATAAACAAAGTATTCATTCTAGCAAATATCGAAATGGGCTGTGAAAATTGGGCTGTGGTAAAAAATAAATAAATATAAACAAATGTTTAGAATAAAAATAAATACAAATATAGAGGCCACTGTAAACCCGACAGACTGTGGTTTTGATTCCTACTCTCTATTTCCTCTAAAGTATAGTAATACTTTTATTTGATCTGGTAACAAGACAAAGAGCGACTGTGATTGTTGTCACTCAGCACGCATTGCGAAAAATGAAAAACGGAAGTATTTTAAGTGGAACGGAGTGTCTTAACACTAGATTTCCTGATTCCCTCTGCCTAGTAGCCCCGTATGTGCAGTATACAGCGTGAAGCTAAAAATAACACTTAAAATACTCGATTAATAGTAAATAGTTAAGCATATTTGCAGATAAATTCGTAACAATCCCATAACATTGTTTGATATTTTTAAATTGTTATTCCAAACTTAGGAAAGATAAATATTTATTTAGAAAACTTATTAGAAATTTTAACGTAGCGGGATTTGAACCGCCTCTTGGAAAGTCAGTCTGACTGACTGACTTTCCAAGAGGCGGCGCTTAGATGGTTTCCAAGAGTCGCAGGTTCAAATTCCGCTACGTAAAATTTTTTATAAGTTTTCTAAATAAATCCCGTAGCAGCTTTAAAATCATATGCCAAAACAAACCAAACAAAGTAAATATTAGCCCTATATATAAAGTACATATACACTTATATATAAAAGATATTTTACGTTGAACGAAAACGAATTTGTAATCACCATTCGAGATATATCGTCATATTTGGGTAAGCCCGATATAAATCGTACGGCGCACCTTTGAATCGAGGCGGAGGTAAGCTGTTGTAAATATAGCAAATTGCGTATATAAACGTTGTTTTCCTTACGTTTTAATATACTTGCTGTTGTACTTAATCTTGGTTGTGTTTTTGTTTTATTAATAAAAATGTATGGCATTTTTAATTATTGTTGATATAGTAATAAGTTATTAGACACTTTATGTTTTATATATAATAATGTAAAAATTATCCGCCCCATACTTCCTACTCAATTTTCAACATTTTATTTACCAGAATGGGGAATTGTTAACATATAATGTGTCGAGATTAAGATGGACGCCAGTCATGGCGCAGGGCAACAAGTGTGCGGCTGTAAGTCTGACAGGTTTCGGGTTCGATTCTTACTGGGGGAAATGAAATATTTAATATTTTCATTTCTCTGCTCTGGTAACGAGACGTAAGGACGGCGTTGAATTACGCCACTCAACACACAATGCCTCCAGATTTTGGCAGAAAGTGGGGAACAGAAGTGTCTTAAAGAGAACAGGGTATCTTAACACTAGGTTCTCAAGTTCCCTGTGCCTACCCTGCTATGTGCGGGATACAGCGTCAAGCTAAAAAAACATACTCATTCAAGGGTGTCGAACCCAAAACCATAGCGATTACAAGGCAATTAGAGCTGTCCCACTAAGCCTAACGACCTCATATGAATGTAAATTGGTTATAATGATAAATTACAAAACAACACAACGTAGCTATTTGCGTATCAAAAATGTAGCGCGATGATGAATTACTTTAGTATCGATTGTTCATTACCAATACGTTCTTTTTAAGCTATTTTTTTAGCAATTATTGTATCAATCGTTCCCGTTATAGCTTCACGCTTAATCCCGCATAACTAGATAGGAGGAGAGATCATAGTGCTAATATCTCCGTTTTATTTTTTCACTCGAATTTAAAGTAGGTACTGCAAGTTGACTGGCAGAACTCAATGCCGCGCAATTAAAGTTTAGATGTTATAAAGTTGAACCTAGGAACCTAGTGCTAAGACACTCTGTTCTCATTAAGTCATCGCTTATCACTATTCAATGGCAGAACTCAACGCCGCGTTTTGCCTCTTTATTAGGGATGGATGTCGTTATCATAATATATTTATATTTAAAATATTTTACCAATCTTGATATCATTGAGAGGTAAGTGGAGTTTTAATATATATTTATAACCAAAACTGAGAAACACTAGGTCACTACGGAAGAAATAAACATAAACTACAGTTGTGACTTTCTCGTTCTATTTTTTTGCGTCAACATAAAAAAACGAAAAAAATATATAATTTATATTTCTAGCTAATTAAATAAAAAAATCTGGGCTAAATAAATTTACGACATACAACGTACAAACATAAGTGTAAAATAAATAAATATACATACTCATTATGCAGTACAATTGAAATTTCTATAGAATATACACTACAGTACATCTGTGAAACATGTGGAAATGGGTCAAGTGCGAGTTTACCTTGCGCCAAGGGTTTCCTACAACACTATGCTGATGATTATCGTTATAATTTTCATACAAAGCAAAAATTTATATTTTTTTTGAAGAAAAATGGAGCGATTGTATTTCATTGTTCGGATAGGTTTTTTTTAAAGTTATTGTTTGTTACATATGTGAGTGTTTTGTTGATTACGTTTGAAATTTGGATTTTATTTTTAAAATCAAATCAGCTTCACGCTGTATCCCGCACACAGCAGGGTAGGCAGAGGGAACCTAGTGTTAAGACACTCCGTTCCCCACTTTCTGCCGAATTCTGGAGGCATTGCGTGTTGAGTGGCAGAACTCAACGCCGGGCTTTGACTCGACACCATTTTTTGGAAATGGAAATATAAATTTAAGTAAATATTTCATCTCCTCGAGTGGGGATCGAACCCACAACCAGGCGGTTTTACAGTCACACTGTGCCCCTGCGCCACGACTGGTCTCAAAGCCGCAATTACATTTTTAAAATTTCAAAAGTATTTGTACGGTTCTTGACCGATCGTGATGGTGGTTAGAATATATAATAGCTAGATAAAATACGGTGCTAGTTTCTACTAACTAGAACACTATACACCTGTCTTCTTAACTGGACAGTAAAATTATGATTAAGTAAAGCTTTCAAAATATTATACGACATTACATTTTTTTTTATTTTGTAAGAACCTAACACTTTGTTGTTCGTCTGTCAAAGCCCTTTTTCCCGAGAACTCGTAGAGGTATCGCGCTGCAATTCATATAAAACATTCAGTTCTACAACCCCTTTTGTGCATAGGAAAAAAGAAATCTAAATAAACGCAATCAAAATATATAAGCGTTTATGCTTCGTTTTTACCGCATATTATCTGAAACTCACTGCGTGTTCAGAACCTGTTGGGTACTTCCCGTTGACCTAGAATTATTAAATTTCATGTCAAGAATTTAGAACTTACAGTACAAATAAAGAAAAAAATCTTTAAATTAGTAATTTATACTTATATATTACAAAAAAAAACATTACAATAAACAAACTTATAGTCACAAAATTAAATGTGTTAACGCTTATTAAAGTTGTAAATATGAACTTCAACCTATGTAATAATATAAATGGACGCAATATAGACGCAAATATAGAAGCGACAGAATTCGACGAAAAATGGAGAACGGAGTGTCTTACCACTATGTTCCTTTTGCCTAGAAGGGTTGCTATGTACAGAATACAGCGTGACGATAAAAAAATCATAGAAAGTAAAATTAAAAAATATATTTTTTTGTAAATAATTTGCATATTCTATAAAAAAATAAAAAGTCACGTAAATCGCGGTTTAGTGGCAATCAGATGACAAAATTATAACAACGCTAAATTAATATTTCAATACTTCATCGTCACAACGCCTGATTTCATTATATTATTTACAAGTCAGCTTCTTGTTTGAAACTTTGAATGACACGTGACCACGTTTTTTGAACATTTAAGGACAGTTTTATCACATTTTTTGAGTAATTTAAATTAAATCCACTAGTGACTAAAATAGAATGGTCGATGGCGGCGTGTATTAATTTCATTTCCCAGTCAAAGAGTATAAAATGTGGCGCTAAAATTCGTAACTAAACACGGAATGTTTCAAATTTCAGTGGAAAGTGTGGAAAAAAGGAGTGTTATGGCAATAACTTACCTTTGCCTACACTGCCATATATGAAAGATTCGGAGTCAAACTGACTAAAATACAACGCCTACCTACCACTAGAAATAATATACGTATTATTCACTAAAGAGAAAATTACTCCACTGTAAGCTTCGCCTATTCTACACACACTGCACATAAAATGGCGGAACTCAACGCCACGTTCCATCTCACCCAATTAAAAAAAAACGAAAATTAGCTATTAAATAATAACACTTTCTAAGAACACCAATATTCTCAGCATATGAGTAGCAAATAAAAATGATTTGTCCCCAACGCCCCATCATCGTTGTCGCCTGAAGTACATTCCGCGCTATATGACGTGTACGTAATTACTTACTGGATCGCGGAGTCATGCCCTGTCATTTTCGCCGGCGCGGCTAGTATGGAGTGCCGGATCGAAATTTAAGGTGTTTACGAATATATTGTGTACGCTGTATGTGTGTGTGTGGGTGTGTGTGGATGTTTGTGTGTGTGTATGTTTGTGTGTGTGTGTGTGGGTGATGTGCTAAATTTAAATTTTCATTGTAAAGTGTTTGTTGGGTTGTGTGTTTTAGTGTTTATTTGGGTTATTAGCTTCACGCTGTATCCTGTACACAGCAGACTCTAGTGTTAAGACACTTGGTACCGCATTTTCCGCTGAATTCTGGGAGCATTGGGTATTGGGTTGTAGAACTCAACGCCGCGTTTTACCTCGACACCAGTGCGTTTACCATCACACACTTGTGTCCCTACGCCATAACTGGCCTCATTTTAATTTATTGAGTTGTAAATTTCATTAGTTTTTATTTTAAATTATATCTTCTATCTGTCGTATTTGCGACCTTAACGCGTTTACCAGCCAGTACCAGCTTTAACTTATTGTTATAAACTTTTTAGGCTCATGCTCTATCCCGCACATAGCATTTTAGGCAGAGAGAACCTTGGAACCTAACGTTAAGACACTCTGTCCCCTACTTTTCGACGAATTGCTTATTGAGTGGTGAAATTCAACGCCGCGGTTTGTCACTTTACCATAACGAGAAAATGAAGGTATTAAATATTTTGTGTCCCCATATTATAAAATATGAGATATGAGGCCAGTCGTAGCGCAGCGGCACGAAGTGTGACTGTAGAACTGAATGGTTGTGGGTTCGCTCCCCACTCGAGGAGATGAAATATTTACTTAAATTTATATTTCCATTGCTTCGCTCTGGTGTCGAGGTTAAGGTGGTGGCGTTGAGTTCTGCCTGCTCAACACGCAATGTGGAGGAATTCGGCATAAAGTGGGGAACGGAGTGTCTTAACACTAGGTTCCCTCTGCCTACCCTGCTGTGTGCTATGCTATATGCTGGATACAGCGTGAAGGTGATTTAATTTTTTTACATTATAAAATATTAGTAGAATTTACGAACATGGATAACTATACATGTTTTAAGTTTAAAATAAACTAAAAATTTAAGCAAAAATTATTAGAAAATCAAAATTACATTGTAAAGGCAGTATGACAACAGAACTTTTTGCTTACATTTTTTATTCAGAAGCCATCGGCAGTTCTTTGTTGCTCTGAAAGGGAGGTCAACTGTCAACACGCCACTAAAAATTCCCTTTCGCGCGGCAGATCGGCCTGATAGTGGCAACACAGTGATGTATATCAGTATAGTGTTGTGTAGAATTTTTGTCATACTTTACATATTTTTAAGTTTGAATGATAAATGAAAGTATATCTATATAATATATAACTACAACTTTAATGAGAGGCCTGTCGTCGTGCCTGTAAACGTGATAGGTTGTGGGTTCGATTTCCACTCGAGGTAATGAATAGTTTCATATTTTCATTTCTTTACTCCGGAGGCCGGTCGTGGCGCAGCGGCACGAGCTGTAACTGCAAAACCGATTGGTTGTGGGTTCGATCCCCACTCGAAGAGATGAAATATTTACTTAAATTTATATTTCCATTTCTTTGCTCTGGTGTCGAGGTTAAGCGTGGCGTTGAGTTCTGCCACTCAACACGCAATGCCTCCAGAATTCGGCAGAAAGTGGGGAACGGAGTGTCTTAACACTAGGTTCCCTCTGCCTACCCTGCTGTGTGCGGGATACAGCGTGAAGCTGATTTTATTTTTTTATTTCTTTACTCTGGTAACGAGGCAAAACGTGGCGTTGATTTCCGCTAATTAGTGAGAAACGAAAGGGTCTTAATGGAAACGGAGCGCCTTAGCACTAGGTTCCCAGGTTCTCTTAAGCATTACACAGACGAAACCATGCGACGTAGAATGCTGGAATTAGATATGTAGGCTTATATTTTCTTATACTCAATCGAAGTTTTGTGCCGCCACAATTATTTTAAACACAATATTCATTATAATATTACAATTATTCTAAATTTGAAACGAATTTTTTAATGAAAAAAAAGCGCAAAGGATTTTTCTATTATGTGAGCCTTTATGGACGCTTCATAAAGAAAATAACATATTCTGCGAGTTATTTTTATGAAATTGCCTCAAGATTAATACGCCGTAGGACACAATAATCACATTTGACAGACGGACGTTTGACAGTTGTAATCTGTTTGCGACAAAGCACCATCTAAATTGGTTTAAGCTCTGCACGTTTTGTGAAAATCTAGGAAAATTGGGTTAAATGAATTCACCTTTGTGAATAATGGATTTTTTTTATTTACCCGTATATAAATATATCGAGGCATTCGTGGCGCAGCGGTACATCATTTAAGTGTAAGCGTGTAAGCGTTGGCTTTAGGTTTGATTTCGATTTGTGGAATGAATTATTTTGAATCCATCGCTCTGGTAAAAAGACAAAATGTCCCGTTGATTGCCGCCAATAAACACGCGAGATTCTCATGATTTGGGCGGAAATATTTTCTCCTCCTACCCTGCTATAACCGGGATACAGCGTATAATAAGTATAAATAAAACTGTAAAAGTAAAAATGTCCAAATTTTATTCTACATTTCGGCTACTACTATGTAAAAGTCAAAAGATTACGTTTTCTTACATCAGTTAAAGTTATTATTGCGTCGTTGAGTTCCGCCACTTAACACACCAATGCCGTCAGAATTCGGCAGAAAACGGGGAAGGAAGTGTCCTAATGAATAACAAAGCGTCCCAGGTTAGCAGGTTTCCTCTGCCTACCCTACTATATACAATACGCAGAATTAACAGAAAAAAAAGCTTATTATTTTGCTTATATTCATTACATTTTATTACAGTACAAACTAAACTTTTAAGTGATTTTTTTATCGTAACATATTAATCTTTTGATAACAATAAAGATTCGAAACGTTCCAGTTAACGGCGTCTGGTTAACTATAACAATGGGTTCTTTAACAGCTACGTCACGAACCCCATTAAAAGTTCCAGATAGAGACATGAAAAATGAAAATACTTTTTCCACCGATCTCTTAACCTTATAATGCACATGACTTGCTTAAAATCTCGAGAGACCATCGTCAACTAGATTGATGTACTCTCCGGAGTGTGGAAGAAAATCGAAGTGTTTCAGTTTTTCCTTTCCACTTTATAACATTCATATAAATTATTGGATTTAAAATCGTTTTAAGATACCATTAGTACCTACTGTTTGTTTAAAAAAACGTGTTTTCTTTCTTTCTTTTTCCCTCAAAATTTATCTTATCAATTTTTTGCGGCGTTGTCTTACGCCAATGTTACATATGCATTTCCAAGGTGTTGTATAGCAGAACTAAACACCGCGCTTTGCTACATGTTAGAGGAGGAAATAAAAATGAAAAAGATATACTGTACTTCTTGTTTACAATTTCTTCTCAAAAAGAAAAATTCTACAACACAGAAAACATATATAGCCCAACTATTTAAAAAAGCGCGTTTATTTCAACTTCCGAATAGTTTATAAGTAGTTTTTTTACTTAGCCGGGTTAAACAGCAGACACGAATGTTGTCAAATATTTCATAAGCTGCAATAGACGGTTTCGAGTCACCAAAGTTTACAACTAGGTCATACTCTCTGAGTAAATCAAAATAGTTTCAAACTGAGTTTGAGGTACGCCGTGTATAGGAACCCTTGCTTTTCTACATTCATAATATGTATGTATGTACATATGTTATGCTGCGATATCTCGAAAACTTCAAACGCCTATATACATAGTATGTTTCTAAACTAAATTCGCAATATTCTTTATTCGTCTTCTTTTGATTTTTCGATTGAATATAAAGATACCACCGCCTCGAAAGACAGTTCTTCTGAGAAGAGCCAATAATTGTTCTTTTCAATATTAATTTTACATCATGTTTTAATTACTACATATGTGTACTAGCGGCTATATTGCATGATATATAATCGATATTTAATTTCATACATTTTGTCAAATACATATTCCTGAACAGGCTTCTCTTGTGAGTATTCTTTCTAAATGTTGCTTTAAATTTGTTATAGTAACAAGTTTACAAAATATATATACTCGTATATACAATTTTTTGTTTTCGAGAAATTTGTTCAAGCATGCAAGCAAAATTTAACTCTCACTCTTTGTGCTCGGAATCATTACTTTATCATACTAAGATTTTATCCAATTCTAAACATTTTATTGAAGTCGGCATAAAATTTTAAAAAATCCAACTTCGTTCACTTCTTCTTCTTCGCTTGCTATGTGCAGGATACTTCAGCAGCAGTCAGAACCTGGGAACCTTGAGTTAAGACAGTTCGTTACCTTTAAGACTTCCTCCATGCACTTTTCGCCGAATTCTATAGGCATTGGGAGATGTTCGTCGGAATTCAGCGCCGCGTTTTGCCTCGTCACCAGAGCGAAGAAATGAATATATTTAATTTCCTTTACACGAGTGGGAATTGAACCCACATTCTGTCGCTTTCACAGTCACAAACCTGTGCCCCTGCACCACTATTGGCCTCATATCAAAAAAATATTTTTGCCACAAAATAACCTTATTTAAAGAAAAAAAAAACTCCAACCTTTTACATAAGAAAGTTAATTCTATTTAATCTTATAAAACGTTCTCACGCGATATCAAATGCATGAGGCAATTGTGAATTCAAGGTGGACGTTAAAACTTATTTAAATAGGTATAAGCTTTTACTAGTTGGACTAAGAACTAGCTGGCATTGTATTTTTATCTAAATACCCACTTCCGTTTCCGCTTTGATTGTGTCCTTGTATGACATTAGCTTATTTGATAAGAAAGATTAAAGCGCTTTAGTAGACTATATTTTTTTTATTTTATGTAATAATGCCTAGATATTTTTAAGTTTTATTTCTTATACTAGCGACCTGGTCGTGGCTTCGCCCGCTTAAACTACTAAATTAATTGCTTAATACACTTAATTACCTTCGTGTTGTAATATATAATGTATGTTAGTAAAGTAGTTAATATTTCTAATGTGAAAATTATTAAAACCTTAAGTTACAATCATAATTTCTATAAGAATATTCAGTTGAATGTTTGAAAAAAAAAACCAACTTATCGATATTTACAATAAAATCGTAACTCATAGGTACATGGGCGAAATATTGGAAAAATTGTAATTGTGGGCATTTAACAATGTAATAAAACTCGGCAAGTTTGTCTGTTTGTTTGTGCGTTTGTTGACGCTACTCTCAGAAACGGCTTAACCGATTTAAGTGCACTTTTATATTTTAGCAAACTTCCCGTAACATTAAGTATTTGTTTTATTTCAATCGGTTCCTAAATAAAAAAGGTAAAACCAAATTTACTATGTATCCCGTATATAGCAGAGTAGACAGAGGAAATCTAGTGTAAAAATATTCGGTTTCCCACTTTCCGTCGAATATTTGGATATAATAATTCATTCCTCCGAGTGGGGATCGAATCCAGAACGTTGTGTTACAATCACACCTTTGTGCCCCAGTGCCACGACGGCCTCTAATACATATATAAACTTATTGAAAAACATTGAAAAACTACAACATTCTTATAATTAATACTTTATTTTTTTTTAATTAAAAATAGTCTATATCTTTCACCAGCTAATTATCATATTATACCTCTGAATAGGCCCCACTTTCAAGCTAGTAGTCCTTAATTACAGATTAGACTAATAATTCTCAAAATTTTACTTTGCTAAGATGACGTAGTTCTGGGAGCCCTGGGATCTTTGACTATGTAGCATGATCATTGTGCAAAGAAGATATCTTTTATATTATTATAAAAGTATTCAATACATTATTTTCTCATGAGTTATTAAATATTAATACAATATTAGACATTTTAATAATATTTTGAAAGTAACATATGATTTATTTCGTTATAGCGACCCGCTCGCGGCTCCGCCCGCTTGTACTACACCATTATTTATTCTCTCATCTGAATAACTTAGTAATCTAATAACATTATCATTTTAAAAACAATATCCATACTAAAAACAGCACTAACACTAAATATCAATCGAAGTTTTTTTTTAAAAATGTGAAAATTATTAAAACCTTAAGTTACATTATCATAATTTCCATAATAAAATTCAGTTGAATGTTTAAAAAAAAAAAAAAACAATTTATCGATACTTACAATAAAATCGTAACTCATAGGACGATATATTGGAAAAATTGTTATTACGGGCATTTAACAATGTAATAGAACTCGGCCAGTTTGTCTGTTTGTCTATGCGTTTGTTGACGCTACTCTCAGAAACGGCTTAAACGATTTAAGTGCACTTTTTAAATAGCGAAAACTACATTGAAATAGGTTAAGCCTTTTCTAAAATTACCTTGTAAAAACGCACAGACAAACATTTTAAAAATCATTAAAACCCAAAATATTACAAAGGAACTAAACGAAAAAGAAAATATCCAAAGGCATTAACCACTTACCACAATTCAATACTTAAATCACTATTATAGTCTTATCTCCGATGTGTAACAGTTGGAAAATCTGTAACTTTGTTGTAGCCTTGTAGGGGACAGTCGCTCGGTGAATTTAACGATCTCCTTCTCGATATTTGAGAAGCGACAAGCCCGAGGCCGGTCGTTCAATCTTTTGTCTAATATTGCAGCTATATTTACACTCTTTATTGCTGAACGGCGATTTCTGATACGAATGAAATCGATTTATTTTAAATATTCCTTTAGATTTTCTTTCTTAAATTTATTTTACTTTTTTTTCAGCTTCACGCTGTAAAAATACCCCCCCCCCCCCCACACAGCAGGGTAGGCAGAGGGAACATAGTGTTAAGGCACTCCGTTCCCCACTTTCCGCCGTATTCTGGAGGTATTGCGTGTGAGAGTGCTGAGTGGCGAACTCAACTCGCGAAGAAATGGAAATATAAATTTAAATAAATATTTCATCTACTCGAGTGGGGACCGAACCCACAACCAGTCGGTTTTACAGTCACATTTTGTGCCCCTGCGCCACGATTGGCCTCTTAAATGTCGAATAATAATTTGAAAATGTAAAAAAATATGTCATATTCAATTCTGTTTTGCCAAAGTGTATGTGTAAACAATTATTTTTAAGATAATTTATAAAAATCTCTCCATTGAGAATTTAACAACATAAATAAATTGCAACAAGCAATAAAGAAATTACATGTAGCTTGATAAGAATGAGCAAGAGGCGCGGGTTTGAATTCCGCTAGAGTAATTTTTTTCTGAATGCGGAGTTGAACTTTAAGATGTTTAAAAATGCATGCCTTAAAAAAATATTTTTTTAGGGAACGGGGGTTTACAGGCGAATGGAAATGGAATGGAAAGGAATGCGACTGTAAACGTGATGGTTCTGAGTTCGACTCTGTAACACACGGAGGGATGAAATATTTCATATTATCATTTCCTCTTGAATGAGCAAAGCGCCAAGTTGAGCTTTTCTATTCGACACAAAGTGCCTCCAAAATTTGGCGTAAATAAAGAACGGAAGTGGCTTAATGGGAGCGGAGTGTCTTATCACCAGATTGCCACTTTCCTCTGTCTACTCTGCAATGTGAGTGATACAGCGTAAAGCGAAAAAAAATATAGCGTAAATTACAGAACAAACATTTGTATAAGTATCTCTTATCTAATAGTATATGTTTATAGAAAATATATAATATTATCTAAAAAAATATATAACAAATATTTTAAAATATATATTAAGATATATATTTTTAAGCCGAACAATATCCTATCCTCTCACGACACACACCCTGTAGCCTATAAATGTTACAGCAAAAGCAATTTCTTAGAAACTGACATTTGATACCGGAAATGAGGTCAGATTGATCAACTGTAGTACGTTCATACATTGTGTTTTCACCGTACCACTGTAATGATAAAGGCGTCTAATATAATGAAAATTACATTTCTAACTGAATTTGATACGAGCAAATATAGTGTTTTGGAAATTCTAATAGTATTGCTGATGGAAGACTATATTATAATTAAATTAAGATTATTGAGGAAATTCGTTTGTTATTTTTGACCGTCGTGGCCCAGCGGTATAGAGTTTGTCGGTAAGCGCATTGGTTTATTAGTTCGATTCCCACGCCGGATAATAAATTATAATCATTTGAACACTGGTCTTAGCAATAATTCCGCTATACAAAGAGTAAAGCTGCCATTTTTACGTGTATAAATCGCTTTTTTTCAGTTTGTATATATTCCGGAACAAAATCAGTATTATATGGCACTACAGTTATCGTATTTAGCCAAACGCTAACCAACTTTGCCATTATGATATCTTTCAATAAAGTAATTCTAAAAATAGTAATAAATATATTTTTATTGCATGAAAAATAACACTTAAAAATACAAAAGTATTAATTAAAATGACAAAAATGAACGGAAAATGAACTCGTCACTAATTAAATATCGACTTTGGACGAAGCCAAAAAGAAAACAAAATAATCATAAACTTTTAACGGAAATCAACCGTTTTTACAGATATAAAATACACTATATTATATAACAAAATTTACATAATAGGTACACGTTATAGCCAACGGAAAAGTAAATTTAAAGAGCCCACGGTTATTGCATTTGCAAGCTCGAGGCGACCTTTTGTACATGTAGTTATTTCTATACGTTTAAACTATTCAAAGCTATCTTGAAGCTCATTTTATTTTGTTTTATTACTGGTTTGGGCGACTTAAACAAATAAATATGTTTGGCAATATCTCCTAAACTAAACCTTCCCAAATACAATCCTTTAAGACTTACTACTGACTTTATCGCAATAGTATAAGGTTCAAATTCGAATGTTACGAACAAGATTTCAATATTGTAACGCATCCGTTTGGTTCATCATAAAGTAAATGGAGGCAATGGCAATCATGCAAATGATGAATCTTTGTTCTCACTGCGTACTGCAGATTTTCAATAGACGTGTACCACTTCGTGTTAGTTTATGTTACTGAGTAGGTAATGGTATAGTGGAGTGACTAGATATTATTTATTATTGACACCGTCATGGAGTAAAACAGCATTTGACTGTATACGATTGGTTGTGAGTTCGATTCCCACTCGCAGCATGTAATTCCCAGTGAATTCAGGGGAATTAGTTTGGAACGGAATATTTTAACATTATGTTCCCAGGTTCCCCCTGCCTACCTTATTATGTGCGGGATACAGCGTGAAGGTAAAAAAAAATATATATTTATTCTGCTTTGGCAGACAATGCGGTGCAAACAATTGTGTTAATATATAAAGAGAATAAAATAAAACAGAAAAAAATTGGGCCTTTGTTTTTGTTCCTTTTGATTTTTTTATAAAGATGACCCTCTGACTCTTGGAAAATGCGTTCAAACAAGAAGCTTTTCTTATAAATAGATTTTTTTATAAATAATTAGTAATCGCAAATGTTCTATAGGAATGTTTCACTTAATAATATTGGTTTTAAATAAATTGGCTTTAACGTAGCTTAAACAAACATAATAGTCTTAAGCTAATAACTTTATAATAAATAAATGTTTAATATCATACATTGCATGAAACATGTGTTTCTTGTAGTTTATTTTAAATTAGCTTTGTTTGTTCAATTCATATGGTTTCCACTATTATTTAAGTATCTAATATCAAATCAAATCAGCTTCACGCCGTATCCCGCACACAGCAGGGTAGGCAGAGGGAACCTAGTGTTAAGACACTTCCCCATTCCCCACTTTCCACCGAATTCTGGAGGCGTTCTGCGTATTGAGCAGCGGAACTCAACGCCGCCCTTAGCCTGGTCACCCGAGCGAAGAAATGGAAATATAAATTTAACAAAATATTTCATTTCCTCGAGTGGGAATCGAACCCACAACCAGTCGCTTCTACAGTCACATTTTATGCCCCTGTGCTATGACTGGCCTCGCCTCGATTTAAGTATCTGATAGTAATTTTACTTGAGCCAAACGAAAATTTGCATATAAGTGTTTACTACAGGCCGTCGTGACACAACGGTAATCATGTCTGTAATAGTGACGTTTTCGGGTTCGATATCCACGAGAAATATTTTCATTTCCTCATCCGCTTAAAAAGACAAAGCGTTGAGTACTACCTCTCTACACGAAATGTTTAAAAAAAAAACAGTTAAGCACGAGTCAGGCTCGCTTACCGAGTTTTGTATAAAAATTGGAGGTCTCGAGCTTTTTTTTTGCAATTCCAGCTTCGCTTAACCAGAGCCTTTTCCTCTGATACCTTACTTGAACTAGCGTTTTTAACATAAAATTTTGCCCCCCGTTTGAGGCTGATAACCTTTTTAGGATTTAACCTCAAATCTAAATTTTTTTCCTGACCCAATACTACTTATGGATGCCAGCTGCCAAATTTCATAATTCTAGGTCAACCGAAAGTACCTTATTAATTTTGATTTCCTTTATAGTGTCAAATATGCTTTTTTTGAGATACAAACGGCCATATATTTTTTCTAAGTAAATGTGGTAATACGATTTCTTCAGGAAATCATGGGGCCGTAGATCTCAGTATATGGCTTGAAGTCATCTTGATATTTTCCAGCGTTCTTGAGATAAGTGCTCTTGACAGACAGGCGGACGGACAACAAAGTGATCTTATAAGGATTCCTTTTTTTTCTAAAAATGTACGAAACTCAAAAAATGAGCGGAATGTGGTGAACGGAGTGTCTTAGCACTAAGTTGCCTTGACCTACCCTGTTATATTCGGGATACAATATGAAGATTAAAAAAAGGAGAACAGTCGATAACAATTTATCTCACTATTAAACATTACCATTAAGTTATTAGAAATACAATATTTATTCGTAAAATAATACTATGAAATCTCCACTATATGATTTCAAAAATATATTTTTAATAATGATTAATTCATTTACTGTAATGTAGCGTGCTAATGTCAGCCTTTGATACTCTGAAAAGGTCAAAACAAATTGCTTAGTGATAATGTCATGAATAGTACAGACTAATGATACATTTTTATATGTATAAACATTGTGAAAGTTGCGAATTCAATTCCATTTGAGATGTATAAATGAGAAATTAACAAGATTTTTGTCAACTTTCGTTGATTTTAGATCAGTTTTTTAACTTTTTTAAAGATTTTAACTCTGCCTGGTACAAATGGTTTCATCAAAGTGATTAACGTGATGACCTATAGCCTATATTTTTTGAATACGAACCAGTAGTTTCTGATATTAGCGTATTCAATTAAACAAATTATTCAGCTTCACAGTATTAAGTAAAGATAACAAAATTTCCTGACAGAGACACAAATGTATCTCATGCATCATGCAGACATCTAGATGTACAGCCTAGTTGTTAGTGAAATGGTTAGATGCTCGAAATTTCAACGCAGCATTTTCTATGACAAGGCCTAGAAGAAACGAAAACATTTTAAATTATATGTTAATATAATACAATATTTACAACCCCGAGCGAAAATCCAAAATTCAGACATTTCCAAAGTTCCCAAAAATAGCGATCAAATACTTTCTCGAAATTGAAAATTATAGTACAAGTACATATATAATTATAATATAATTCCTAATTAGAAAATGAATATACAACTGTTACTTTAGTTACTTACTTTCATTTTAACTCAAAATTCTAAAAGTAAGCGTAATTAGGTAAAAGTGCAAATAGATAATAACAAAGTCGAATGCAAACGGAACGAACATTTTGAGATCACAAGGAATTACATGGCGAAGTTTTCGTAGTTAGATTTATGTTATGAGAGATAGCGAGTATGTCATTTCGATATAAGATTCGATATAAGAATAGGCCGCAGTGATTTTTTTTGCCTATATCATGCAATCTAATGTCATAAACGTCATAAAATAACTTTTCTTTAGTTATTAGGTTCTTTTATTATAATTTTATTGCATTTTTTTATGAGTTACTGTGTTAGTACGTGTGTACTTTCTACACAATGTGAACTTCACTCATTTACTTTTCAGTGTCCGATTGAGCTGAAATTTGGATAGCGACTTTAGTTCTGACGATAATAAAATTATACATATTCAATATTGCTGTTAATTCAAAATGGTTGCCGCAACAAAATGACAGATTTAAAGTAAAAAGGCTTAATTTATAAGGTACAATTAATCATGAAAAGAAACTACAATTAATCAGAAACCTTGTTTTTAAAGAAGATTTTTCAATTTTGTTATTATTATTTTTTTATCTATTATGGTACAAAAGAAAGATAACAAACTTATTTTCTATTTCTTTGCAAATCCTAATTCCACCTTTAATTCTTTACTTACACAATTATTATTTTCAAAATCAGAATAAAATTATTATTTATTCATATTGGCTATTACAGGCATTATTGAATGGTCGTATTATATAGAAATATTAGTAATGTCAGTCCTACAGGGAGCTACCACAGGCTCAGAAGGCAGTTCTGCTGAGAAGAGCGGGCAACTTATTTCTTTCAATATATTATAATTTATATTAGATGTATAGCGATCATTAGCTTCCCAAGTGAACATCAAAAGCCTTTAATAATTTTAATTTAATTTCACGCAATATGATTTTATAGTAGTCTCGCATTGAATAGTGAAGCTTTGCTTGTTAATATATTTTTACTTTATTTTAAACTAGCGGACCCGGACGCGGCTTCGCCCGCTTAAACTTTACGTATGCTTTTAGATATATTTAGGAAATTGTTTGTGAAAATATGTAGCTAATTTAAATAAAAAAAAATATAAGTAAACGTAACCATAGTAAAATATTAATAAAAAACTAAACAAAACCAGCTACATTATTAATAATTTTATCTCTTTCTGTCTTTCTATTTCCCCGAGCTAATATCCAGAATAACTGAACTAATTTTTATTGGACTTTCAGTGATCGATTTTACTGATTTACCCGGGAAAAATCTTTTTACTCGTTTTCCTTGCGCGCGTACATAGATACTATATGAAATAACTAAAGTCCTTTTTACATTAAATATGATAAGTTTTGCGAGCAATATCAAATAAAATCCCAGAAAACTAAAACCACAATTTATTAAGTGTATAACAACGGTATAGATAACCATCCAACCAAGATGAAATAACCAACAATTCTCTCCTTAATACTTAAATAATATTACACCGATGCCGCGCAGGGCCGCAACTTACACCACACCAAGAAATTTATGAAAATCTAACTAATCTGCTCCTCGAATAAGCGAAGAACCAAAGAAAAGTATAAATTAATTATAAACAGCAAATAATTACATAAAAATTAACAGTAGTTCGAAAATGTATGAAAATTTACAAAACCGTCAAAGTCATCTGCCCGTTCGCGTCGGTCATACTATGCCGGTCGTATGCTAGGTTATTTCGAATCAGTGACATCTCCTTAATTATTTATTAGAATGTTATACAGTGAACTATAATTTCAATCTAGATGAAATGCTAAAAGTGACTATTATATTCATTTTCATAAGGATCAATATCAAATTATAGAAAATACATACAACAAAAACCCGATAAATATAAAGTAAATTAATTAAAATGGTTACTTGTTGTTACTGTGTTACTTTGCTCAAGCTTCAGAGATAAATATGGTATGTGTATCGCGGACTTTTTTAAACATTATTTAAAGGACAATATTTTTGTAAAACATTATTTTTATGTATCTCATAAGGTTGAGTCGGCGCACGCCATGTATGCGTTAAGCAAGCTCATTTTGGGTGACGTTTGCTTATAACAACAAATAAACTTTGCAAACCGTTGCTTAGCAACGGTCGGTTGTTATTAACATGGCGGAATAAATTGCCTGTCAAATTGAAAAATATTTTAATATATTAGTATATATCGACAATATTACAAATGTAAGAAAAAAAAGTAACCTATGTTCATCCGAAGACCCTCAAGTATCTCTGTATGAGTATTTTATTACAATTGAATTAGCGGTTTGGCCCTGATTGCGGCACAGACGGACAGACAGACAGACAGACAGACAGACAGAGTTACTTTCGAATTTATAATATAGGTATGGATTGTTCTAATGGCAAATCTAAAGTTACTTTAAAATTTTATTAAATATACTTATACTATTTCCTATAATATATTTTTGCCATTTGAATTATGCCGCTTAACACGCAATGTCTAAAGAATTCGGCAGAAAATGGGGTGTCTTACACTATTTCCCTCTGCCTACCCTGCTGTGTGCGGGATTCAGCGTCAAGCTGATTTATTTTATTTTATATTTTTGCTATTTATAGAACTATTTTACAACGCTAAAATGTGTATATCTTATAACTTGTACCAGATCCTCACATCTTTGTAAGTTACTTCAGTACGGGATGACCTACATTCGGCGCCCGTTCTCATCGCAGAAACAACGATATTTTTGTGTAGTAAAACGCTACTTTGTTTCGCTTCTCTCGCTTTAATTAATTAAAATGAAATCATTTTATTTTACAACGAATTAAACGTTTTGCTAAACAATAAAGATTTCTTCTTGTCCATGTAAATAATGGATTGTTATTATTGATAGTTTCTGACTATGAAATCATTGTGGGATACCTACTCGGAAATTTTTGTATTTCTCTTTTCTAAGCTTTCTTGCTAAGGCAAATGTCAACAAATACAATAAAGTTAAATATATCAAAACCGCGACCTTTTTGCATAACCCTACCAATACTTCGCAATCCAAATGACATTTCGATACTTTCAACAGCAATATTATGAAATAAATTGCAAACTGCTCCCGTGGACTTCAACAAACCCAAACTTGTAGATCCCACAAATAGTTTTGAAATTTAATAAATCCACTGGAACAGCTACGATATTCGATACCGTTGTTATACCGATACCGAAGTAACTACTTCGATTTACAGAAAATTTTTAACCTAAAAGTTTAACTTGGATAAGTTGAATCGTAAATCTTTTGCCGGTTGACTTGTTATTATATTAATTTTTCATTTTGACCCTCAATAAATCATTTGTTTCAACATTGCACTACTGGCTAGAATCATTGTTCGTGAAATTTGTTGAGTCCACAATTTAATTAATGTACTGAAAATTATATAAATATACGCTTCTCTTTGGCGTTCCGACCTATTAGTTTAATCATTTGATGAAACAAAGTTAATTATATTTTAATTTTACCCATAAGACTTGTACGTAATTTACATATTTTTATACGCTGTTTTAGTGAAATATAATATAAAATAAATTAAATCCGCTTCACGCTGTATCCTGCACACAGCAGGGTAGGCATAGGGAACCTAGTGGTAATACACTCCATTCTCCACTTTTCGCCGACTTTTGGAGGCTTTGCGTGTTGAGTGACGGAACTCAACGCCGCGTTTTGCCTCTACACCAGAGCAAAGAAATGGAAATATAAATTTAAATAATAACTCCATTTCCTCAATTTGGGATCGAACCCACAACAGTCGCGTTTGTAGTCACACTTTGTGCCCCTGCGACAGGCTTCAAGTGAAATAGAATACAAATCTTTTTCACTGTCGTAAGTTTTTTGTGTAATTTAGAAATAAATATGCTACAATTTGAATGAATATAATTGCTCCATTTTCGTAAGACATAGTGCGATGTTGAATTCCGCTTTGAATATACAACTAGTACTATTAGAAAAGGAGCCTTTAGATTCAAATGCATAATATAGACAGAACGTCCAACAAAAATAATAAAAAAGATAGTCAGATTTACTTTCATGCAGAAAGTACAAAGTACAATAAGCAATTGTTTGATTATAATTTTTAATTAATAAGTAGAGGCCAGTCATGGCGCGGGGAGACAAAGTGTGACTGTAAAATCGACTGGTTGTGTGGTCGATTCCCACTCGAGTAAATGAAATATTTGTGTCGTTTATATTTTCATTTCTTCGCTCTGGTCCCGAGGTAAAACGCTGCGCTGAGTTCCGCCACACAACACGCAATGCCTCTAGAACTCGGCGGAAAGTGGGGTCAACGGTGTGTCTTAACACTAGGTTCCCTCTGCTTACCCTGCTGTGTGCGGGATACAGCGTGAAACTGTTTTTTTTTTAATAAGTAAAGAAATTAGTGAACAATATTCCAATTATATTAGTATCCAGAAAATATGTAAAAACATTTATTATTTCACATTGTTTTTCAAAATAAATTTTATATTTCACGCAAAACGAGACGGCACGAGGCGTTGAATAATAAAATAATGATAAGGAAACAACGTTCATTATGAGATGAAGATTACTTGTGTGCTTCGTCCCTGCCATTATACACGAGATAAATACTTTGGTGTAGGGAAAAATGTTTAGTACGTAATTATAGGGTGTTTGTTTAATGTATTTTTTTTTAAAATGGAGTCGCAAAAAGTTTTTATTCAATTATAAAAAGAGGTAATACAAAAATATTATACTTGTATTATTAAAAATCAGCTTAACGCTGTATCCTGCACTCTCTGCAGTATAAGCAGAGGGAATCTAGTGTTAAGACACTCCTTTCCCCACTTTCCGCCGGATTATGGAGGCATTGTGTGTGTTAAGTGGCGGTAATCAACGCCGCGCTTTGCCTCGAAGAAAGTTTAAATTACATTCGTTGAGATTAAATAAAATAAATTTCATTGAAAGGAATATAATGAAAAAACCAAACCAATACAATATCTTGGCAAAATATTCAACCGAAAACCGTAAAACAAAAGAAAAATCAACATTTTAACTTAAAACTGCTTATTTGCATGATTCAGTTAATTGATGCGTAAAACAAAAAAGAGGAAGAATTACGTGGAAAAATTTTAATTCACCTAAAAATTGGGTCGAAATTTAAATAATAAAGGCCCCGACAGGATAAATGACAGAGTAAAACTGCTATCGTTACTGTCAAATGCATGTAGTACGGCGAAGAAAAGCGGTTATTAATCGCTCAGGGGCAAACGGGCTTCCGCAAGGGAAATAATATATAGACCTTATACTAGGCTGTTAGTAAATTAGATAGATTTAGTGCTCAAAATCCTTGTTCGGGGGAAGTACGGAAAGTTATAGGGTTGTTTTCAACAGAATATCTAAATATGGTTTGCGTTTGCGTACAATTTGTAGATAGAGATGAATAGGCTGTTATGGCACGGTGTGACGGCGGTTGACTGTAATCAAGTTTTTTGTGGGTTCAATCCGTACTGGAATGAAAATTGAATCATTCAAATTGCACCACTACGATAAGACAAAGTGCGGCATTGAGCACTGCCAACCAACACTCTATGTCTTGGTTTTGGTTGGAAAGCTAAGAATGCTGAAAAAAAACTTGAAGAAAGTTTTGAATTTTAAAAAATAAAAATAGAAAATAAATGACTTCATATACAATTTACTAGCAAATTTATTTATTATAACATATACACATAATCGTATGTGTTTGGCAAATAAAATCTTTATTTTAGTTTCACTCTGTATCTTGTCACTTCGTTGCGGGATTTGCACCCGCTCCTCGTGGAAACTGTCCAAGCACTCTGTCCGCTAATCCATACGTTCTCTTCTTGTATAATAATATTTATAATGTAGCTTACATTGAAATTCTTATACGCTTGTTATAACTTATTACTAAAATCTTTGCAGGGAGATTTTTACAAATTTCCGCTATCCAAAGATAATTACTTAGAATCATAAAACGTATATTTTTATATATTTTCAAAAGAAATATTTTTCTTTTCTAATTTTGGAATAACACTTTAAAAATGTTGAATGTAATACAGCCTAATTTTGTATTTTCGATTAGGAAAACATTGTACAACCACGTAAAATATTTCAATATTTGCTTTAAATTTTATTTATGGTTCTGTTAATTTGATTCGAAGTTATTTGAAACCAGTCAGTATTTCAATTAATGAGTTAATTCTATATCGATGTTGTTGTATACCTATCTATATACACATATATGTACCTACATTTAAAATTGAAAAAAATAAATAAATCAGCTTCTCGCTGTATCCCACACACGGCAGGGTAGGCAGAGAGAACCTAGTGTTAAGACACTCCGTTCCCCATTGTATCTACATTTGTTAAATATGAATATTAAACAAGTGTCCTATTTCATTGAAAAATATTTGTAAATATAATACTTTCTTTAAGAAAAGTATGAACATTTGATACGTATAAATATTTAGTAGATAAGTTAAGGAGTATAGGTAATTCACTTTTTAAAATTTCTAAAAACGAACAGGAAAAAATCGGAATTTTAGATTTTATATCATAAAATCCTTATAAGCCAAGTTGTGAGCGACGACAAGAATCCATATTTTTTGAATTATATATCTTTTCTCTTTTCTCTCTCCAATTTTTTACCCATCATGTGTGCTAAATAGTAAAATAATTAGAACACAACAAATTAATACCCCCTCTATTGAATTCGAACTCATTACCAGGATCAAACCAACATCCCATCATCGTATCACACATAATCCCATACAAAAGGCCCATCGAGTGTAATGGCACGAGCTTTTAGGTAACTACTTCCCTAATTTCTTCTGACCTACTTACTTTACAACGAGATTTGATTAGCATCGATCTGTAGCTCTCAAGAAAATGTATACGCGTTCATTTAGAATCAATATACTCAACATTAGCACTTCATTGCTGTTAATGGATTTAGGGCGATTTTTGTGCAAGTTTGGTGGTATGAAAGAACTTGGGTCTTTTTCTGCGTGAAATATTTATTAGAATAGTAATTTTTGAGGCCGTTGTAACGCGGAGGCACAAGTATGCGAGTGTTAATGCGACGGTTGGGGGGTTCAATTTCCATTTAGGGGAGAGAAATATCATCATTTCCATGTTCTTGTTTTTTTCTTGTTCTGGTAATAAGGCAAAGCGCGGCGTTGAGTTCCGCCACTCAACACGTAATGAGGAACGGAGTGTCTTAATTCACTGTGTCTATCTCTATGTGTGTGGGATACAGCACGAAGCTGAAAAAATTGGAATTTGAAGATATAAATAAGTTCCCAAATATTTTGTTAAAAGTCTTAAATTTTATATAGAACAAAAAAAAAGTAAATTTTAACAAAATTTTTATTTTATCAATTCTATAGGAACTAAAAAAAAACAAAATTCAGATTCAATAAATTTAATGCGAGAATATAAATGACTGCACCAACGCTCTACAAACTATAACGTAGCTTACTTTACTATCAGGCCCTTTGCTCTCGAAGGAATTAAATATAAATAGCGTCGAAGGGTCCCTACCAGGGTTACTGCTGAATCAAATTAAAAAATAATATGACTCCGGGCCCGCTATGTCGGTATTTGTAAGTTATTTTTATTACACACAAAATGTTGGCAACATTCTTATAGTTTTTATTTCTTTCGTGGAATTTTCTGTTATTTTTTTTCTAATAAATAAACCAGATTTAGTTTTTTTTTTCGGGAACTATGGGGCAAAATACAGATAATTTCAGACTTTTGGTGTAACAAACAATATCCTTATGTATAGATATGGTATCTCAATACCTTCATAGGTATGGCTCTAATTTTTTATATATATTTTAAATAATTTAAATGCTTCAAGCCTTAGACAAATTATGAACCTATAACCATCGTTTGAACCCGAAATTGCAACATATTCAATGATATTTTGTACCTACTAGTTGTCACTGATGGCAATGTGCTTTCACGAAAATGAAAAACAGTCATGCGACATCAGATTTATTTAGCTTTACACTGCATTCCGTATATAGCAGTAATATATAGTATAGTAGTACTAGTGTAAAGACTCTATGTTTCACTATCTACCCAATGCTTAAGACATGGCATGGCAATGGTATTGAGTGGAGGGACTCAACGCCGCGACCGCGACTCAAAAATGTAGGAACGTACGACGGATGCAAAGGATTTTCTAATTTATTATTGCCAATAAAACACTACATATACTATATTTCTAGTTAGAAAAAACATATTTTGAAAACGTATAAAAATTTGAACGTAGCGGGACTCGAACCTGCGCCTTCTGGAAACCGACCAGGCGCTCTGACCACTAAGCCATACGTTCTCATCAAGCTACGTAATAAGGTGGAAGCCAATATAAATAATTCGGATGTTTGCTGAAAACAGATTGAATAATTAGTAGCTGACTGTGTTAACTGCAAAACTTGATTATTTTCACTTCTAATATTATTGATTATTTCTAAATACTCAGAACTCATACTTACGTATGTTTCTTTATTGCGTTAATCATTTTTTTTGACACCAGTCGGCAGCACCTTCGTTGCGCACGTTCCCTATATAATATTATATGAAATTTCATTTCAAAATGTCAGTTTAATAAATGTCAGCTAATTTCGTTCGTGTTGTTAACTATGAAAGTTTCGCAATATATATAATATAATATTTGTATAGTAATTACTTTGTAACATTACGTTGTTGCATACATTTTTTATTCAATTACTTTAATGTTAGCTCAGCGATACTATAATTAACCTATTTTAAATATTTATTTTTTATTTTATTAGCTTCAGGCTGTATTCTGTATATAGCTGGGTGGGCAGTGAGATCGCAGGAACCTAGTGTTGAGACACGTTGTTCCTAAAGACATTTCTGTTTCCTACTTTCCGCCGAACTTAAGAGGTATTTCGTGTTAAGTGATGAATCTCAACGTTGAGCTTTGCCTCGTCACCAGGGTGAGGATTCATTTCCTATAAAAAACCGAGTGTCTTAACACTAGGTTCCCAGGTCCTTTCTGCCTGCTATGTGCGAGATACAGTGTGAATCTAAAGAAAAAAAGAGAAAGTAACATAACTATTATCGATACAAGCCTTGTTATACACGTTCTTCCATTATTCATCTTCGTTCCTGTATCCTCACAAGCTCACACTCGTAGTTTCAAGTGTCCATATGCATGCCTTATCTATGACAATAGAACCGTATAATCTTAGCCATATTCAGGTATTTGCTCCCTTAGACATACCTATTATAATTACACCTTACATATACATATATGTTTTTCAAGGTTTTTGCAGAGTAGGCAGAGAGAACCTAGTGTTAGGACACTCCGTTCCCCACATTCAGCCGAATTTTTAAAGCATTGCGTGTTGAGTGAGGGAGATCAATGCAGCGCTTTGCCCTGTTACTAGAACGATAAACATATTTACCATTATATTACGTATAATACTTAACATTTTATACTACATTAAGACAATTTTTTTGATTCGAATCTCACTCCTCTAGAATGCCATAAACCAAAAAAGTATAATATCTTATATATTACACCAAAAATCCATACAAATTTTAGAAACAGCAACATATACTAAAGTACTGTAGAAATACAACTGTCTTTATTAAGCGCAGTTACTAGTCTTGCTATCTGAATATTACGTCGTGTTTCGCCTTCATATTGTAATTTCAATGTTACAGAGAGCTAGAATTACTTTGAGGTTACCCACTTCCTAAATAAATATACCGCTATAGTTTTGAGTATATTTGCACTTTGTATAGTATGTATGTAGTTTCATTGTATTCTAGCTTAAGTAAGAAATTATATCATCTATATCTCGCATGAAGTAGAGAGAGGGAGTCTAGTGTTAAGACACTTCGCTCCCCACTTTCCGTCGAATTCTGGAGACCAGTCATGGCGTAGGGCAGCATTTAATATCTTAATTTTTTCGCACTGGTGACGAGGCAAAGCACGGCGTTGAGTTCTGCCACACAAAATTGCGGGCGAAAAAAATATATTGTAATTTCTTTAATCTTTATTATTTATTAACATTAAAATTGAAAATTAGGTTAAGTTTAGAATTGGCATAATTTCCAAATTTAGATATATTAAAATATTTCGCATAACAGGCTGTAAAAAAATTATTAATATTGACTAAAATATATTCCACATATTATATTATACTTTTATTACATTGGTATGTATTAAATTAAACCAATCTAAGGAGCTGAATTTGACCCATTTGTAATATTATCATCATGAACTTTTACATATATATTTTCGAGTGAGCCCTCGAAGTCACCACACATACACAAAGAAAATCTTATAACAATACAAAAAACACACGAAAATCTCACATAATAACACCACAAAAAAAAAAGCTTAAATTCGTTCGAAAAAACCGTTGAAAATAATTCAAACTACAAATAATCTTACAAAGTGGACAGTCAGACCCACCCTGAAGGAAAGATTGAAGTTGGATCCAACGAATCCTAGAAAAGTATTCCCGTCGGGTACTCTAAGTACTTGACACGTTACTCTCGAGACTGACACAATCGTGTTATAACAATAGCTGGAAACCACACTATGTGACTTCACATTTGCTGACCAAAAGATTTATCTGGAACCGAACGCTTCACCTCGTTAGTGGGAAACTGAGTGCGGATATCTGGTTGTTATTTTAGTGTTTTGACGTGTGAATATCATTTCTTTTTAACACGCTTTTATTACGTCAATTTAATCATGTATTTTTTATCAGTTTCACGCCGTATCCTGTATGGGCTAGGCAGAGGGAGACTAGTGTTAAAACACTCCGCTGCCTTACTTTTCGCTGAATTCTAAATGTATTGTGTTGAGTGTCATAACTCATACCCACTGCGACAGCCTTTTTTAATAAATGTATTATTCAAATACATCAAATTTACTGTATCAACAATTTTTTTCTAGTTCATAACTAGAAATTAAATATGTATTCGTAATATCACCTGTGCACCATACATTTTACTTTTAACACCTGAAATTTACTATTCTATGAAAAAAACCATTCATGCACAGTTATTCATTGTTTATATTCCATATTTTCAATTTTTGATTTATTACAATTTTTTTCACTCAAAAAAATGTTCAGTTTTATGGTGACATTGATCAATTGTCAGTAAAATCACGTAGTTGACGAACGCTCCGAAATGTACTTTTATGAATTTATCATTAAGCACTCATCTATTTCCACTTTGCCACTTTTGTAGATGAAATTTTAAATGAAACCCGAAAATTTTTAGGCGCCCGCTTTTAAGTAAATCCAAGAACGAATTTGAAATGAGCTACTAACAACATCGAGTAGGGACGTGCATAAATATTAATGTTAGAACCGTGGCGGTGGATTAGGTTACATTTGACTGTAAACTAGAAAACTTTTCTCCACAATAGGAATATGCTGTACGAAAGATATCTTAAAACGACTTGAGCTATAAAAACTTACGTCGTGAACGTTGCAATAAGGTTATTGTACGAGTGTATACATTTTTACTTTAGTTACATACTGTATTTGGTTTGGTTTTGAGAGGTTGCGAGTTGAGTGACAGACGCTTGCTTTGTGTATATCTTTAGTAAATCACATAACATCTCGAAAATTAAGTGGAAAGTGGGTAACGCAGTGTATTTGTGACTTCGAAAATTCATTTGAAAACTAGTCAAGACAGATCTTAGATATAAATATAACGTTCTAAGTTGTAAGAACAAATAACGTTTTTAGTTGTTATAAAATATTTTATATTGTTAAAAAATAATTTCAGGACTGATTATTAAACTCGGCTCTCATTTCACATTTATATTTTTACAGGAATTCTGATTTGTAGGAAAAAGTGTAAATTTGTGTGAAATTCTAATATAAACATTGAATCCATAACTTATATAGCAAAACACAGTAACCACAGAGCCCACAACACCATCAAATCAAATCTATCCATAATCACCCATAATTTATCATCAAATAGATTATTAATAAACATTTTATTATAAATCAGGTTGAATCTCTATGTCGTGTTGACGCCAATATTGGATTTTCCTATTATTATTGACACATCCATTAATGTGCTGTCAGTCACGTGGAATTGTTTTTGTTTACACAAAACACAGCATTTCAAATCAGTGGTGTTTATCAAATATGGCCTTCTTGCCTCGTTTATGATTGATTGACTGTTTTTTTTTTAATTTTATTTGTTCAGCTATAAATCTTTTAGTTGATTGCATTGATGTATAGTAGTTTAAAACACTTTGGAGTGTAGTGTTAGAATTAAATAGTGTAGTGTTTGAGTGTAAACACGATGGTCGTGGGTTCGATGATTATATAATATTTAAATTATTTATTAATTTTTCTGTTGGGAAAAGAACTGTGTTATTTGGAAGGGAGTGCCTATCCTGTCATGTGCGGGTTACTGCTAAAAGAATAATTATATAGAAGCTCAAAAAATACTTTTCCTCACTCTGGTAGAAAAGGTCTAGCGTTGAGTTCCGCTACGAAGCTCGCAATGTGGGAAGTGTTTTAATACTAAGTTCTCTATTCCTATTTAGTTACGAATGAGTTGTATATTTAAAGATGGCAAGATAAGAAGCTTATTATTGTTTTAACCTAATCTAAGCAAATATTTTCTTAAATAGGGAAAACTTCTCGGAAAGATTTGCTATTCAAATATGACATATTAAAACAATTTTCTTTCTTTTTCCCTACAGTTGTCAAGGCGTTGCGTTGAGTTCCGCCACACATTCACCATTTTTTAAATTATATCTTTAATTGTACAAATCTACATAACACCCAACATTTTGTTACAGGTCTCAACGCCGTCAAAATAGTCAAAATCATAGTGCCGGAAATAATACAATACGGTGTACAAGACGCCGTCATTTTAGACTGTGACTACTCTTACGGCAACAATACCTCAGGATTGGTTGTCAAGTGGTTCTTCAAGAACAAAGCCCGACCTGTGTATCAATGGATTGCGTCTCAGAAACCCCAGGATATGGGCATACTGCGGGGTCGGGTCGATTTGACGTATCGGGCTTCAAGCGACCCATTGAAAATGCATAGAGCCTTGCGTATAGTGAAGCCAAATACAGACATTTCGGGCGACTATACGTGTGTAGTTTCCACTTTTATGGAAGAGGATTCGAGGACGAAGCAAATGATTGTTTTTGGTAAGTATTTTTTTTATGTTAAGCCAGTGCCTGTAAACGCGATAGGTTTTGGGTTCGATTTCCAGTAAAGGAAATGATGTATTTAATATTTTCACTTTTTCGCTCTGATGTCGAGGCCAAGCGCGGTGTTAAGTAACACCACTCATTCGATCACTATTATCAACCTCTTCGTCTTCATTCGTGATGTATGAGGTGATCTTCCTTTATCATCAACAATACTGTTTCTCTTTTGATGATATACATATATCTTGGGTTATTTAATTAGTCAATCTTCGAGCTTATACTCCTTTAATTATATAACATAAAAATACTTTAAAATGAAGTTAAAAATTCTTTAAAGGGCTTAAATATTAAAAAGTATAATAGGTTTTTGTTATTTTTTCCAATTCGATTATTAAAATTAGCTTCACGCTGTATCCCGCACACAACAGGGTAGGCAGAGGGAACCTAGTGTTAAGACACTCCGTTCCCCAATTTCTGTCGAATTCTGGAGACATTGTGTGTTGAGTGGCAGAATTCAATGCCGCGCTTTGCCTCGACACCAGAGCGAAGAAATGGAAATATAAATTTAAATAAATATTTCATCTCCTCGAGTGGGGATCGAACCCACAACCAGTCGGTTTTACAGTCACACTTGCCCCTGCGCCACGACTGGTCTCAATTCGATTATTAAATGGAAATAATAAAAAAGAATTTATTATCTAGATGTAAAAATAATAAGTGTCTATGTCTTTTACACCTAAAATGAACATCCTTAAGTGATGATGGTAAATTAAATTTTTATTTTTTGTTAATTTGAAATTATAAAATTTAATTGAATGAAACGTATTAAGTCAATATTACTATTAAAAAAACTCACAATTTGAGGCAAGGCCACTCATCAAAAATCTTATTTTTGTTTTAATAAGCTAATAACGTACATACAAGAAAAAATAAAAGAATATTGAGTCTTATATGCCTTTCACGAAAGTGATCCAGAAACTCGATAGAAACAACATGTAACACGTATGTAATACAAAATTTCATATTTGGGGTCGGTTCCTCATAAAACGCTTACTACGCATATGACACGTTCTACCGTCATTTACCAATGTCGCTTGGTTTAAGTCATAAGAAATTATATTTTTTAGTTTCACGCTGTATATTATAGCAGAGTTAACAGAGGGAACCTAGTGTTTAAACACTCCATTGTTCACTTACGGACTTTTTTGCCACTTTCTTTTAACTGTTTGTTTACAAATAAGTTAACCAAGGTTAACAGCATCTGCTATCTGTTTTCGTTTTTGCATCAATTGTATGGTTTCGGGGTAACAAAAGAAATGGCTTGTCATGGACGTCGGGCATATTTAGCAACACGATGTTTACGTAAATTTCATTTATGATTTAAAATTTCGTTAAAATGAAGGGTATAATTTTGATAAGGGTGTAATTAAGGAATATTTGATAGAACAGACGGGAGTTGTGGGTTCATTCCTGTCAGAGCGAGAAAATAAAATAATTCTTACGAATAGGGAAAAGTTAACAAAATGATACAGTTACATATAATACAGTACAAATAATTCCATTTTTTTTTCTATTATAAGCCTCCATTAAAACCCTTCTTTTAACAATTTCCGCTGAATTCAGAAGTGACGAAACTCAATGCACTTTGCCTCATTCATTGCCAAAACGAGAAAATGAGAATATTAAAAACTTAATTTTCTCGAGTTGGAATCGAACCCACAACCTGTCGCGTTTTCTGTCACAAATTCTGCCCCTGGAAACTGAAATTGTTAATTTAGATTAATTAAAAAAAATGTTAGAAATAGCTAAAATAGGAGGCCCCCTCTCGAGGAGGAGATGAAATATTTATTTAAATTTATATTTCCATTTCATCGCTCTGGTGTCGATTCAAAGAGCGGGGTTGAGTTCTGGCACTCAACACGCAATTCCTTTAGCATTCACGCTGTATCCTCCATAAAGCGGAGTAAGCAGAGAGATCTTACTGATTAAACACTCGATTCTCCACTTGTTACTAGTGAAAGATAAAATAATATCGGATGTAATTTCCTTCCTTGAGTAGAAATCCACTTGATGTAATTGACCAGATGAGGGACTCTATGTAAATACATACATATTTTTANTATATATATATATATTTAATACATGAACACAACAACACTGCACGCTTGACTTTTGCCAAAACTTTGAGACAGTTTCAAGATTTATGTGCGTATTTTCGTGAAAGGTAATATCAGTGGAAGAGAAAGCAACAAATCATCTAGTATGATGAAGAATATTGTTATCGCCGTTATTACGTTTAGATATAATTTGATAGATATTAACGCTATTGGCTGGTAAAAATATTTATGTTCTAAGTTTCTTTATTAACACTTTATTATAAAAAAAAAATAGAATTGAAATCTTCCTGCTTTTACAATCAGTCAGCTATACTGTAGAAGTACTTTTATTATTATGGAGACCGACTATAACAAGACACAGCGAGGTGTTTATTTTTCGCAACTCAACGACGCGTCTTGAAAATTTGAACAGAAAAACGAGTAACGGCGTATCATAACAGCAGATTTCACTTTTCAGGAAAAAATAATTATTGTAATTATAGAAAAGGTGAAAAAAACGAAGAGATAAACTTTAAAGTTCTTACTAATATTATATTCTATAGGTTAAATATTTGATAATATTTTAACCCTTTATCCTGCTTTGCAGTGTAGGCAAAGAGGATCCAATGGAACAAATTATTCCCAATTTTTTCCTTAATTTTGTTGACGCTCTATAATTTCCTAATGAATTTATATATACTGCCTTTAAATAAGAAAAAAAATCACTGAATTATTTAATTGTTCAAACCTTTTTTACACCAAATACGTTATTCTTTAAATAGTACATTTTCTTAGTAGAACCGTTCTTTTTTTCCTCATACTTAAAGTCGTAGGTAGAAATGAAGCCAACAGATATATATTTCATATAATATGCTCCCAAATGTTGTTTCTTAGGAGTTACTCTAAGCCCTAGTACTTATATGTAATTTATTACCGGCTTAGTTGTATAAGACGTTGTGATAAAACTTGAATCTCATGACTTGAAGAAACCATAATGCCATAATTTAAACAAAATTAGGTTTAATTATGAAATGAAATGATCTCCTTATATTGTTGGCTGTATATATGAGGACTGTAGGTATATAGTATAACGGTAATGAATGTAACAAATTACAATTTTTTAATAAAAAAATCGACTTCTTCAATTTTAACCGGATTCCATAGTCAGAACCTAACCAAACTATCCTTGAGGCGTATCTTTTCCAATAAAAAAAGAATCATCGAAATCTCAGTACTCAAAAAGCCTAGCCATATATCGCCTTTTTATATAGCGGAACCCAATGCTATATTTATAAATTATATTAGTAAAAAAAATTGGCTGTGTAAATAGCAGAGTAGGCAGAAGGAACCTTGGAACCTTATGTTAAGACATTTCGTCCCTATTAAGAAACTTCTGTGCCCCAATTTCCGCCGAATACTAAAAGCATTGCATTTTGAGTGGCGAAACTTAAAGCCGCATATACTATATGGTGCAGAAAAAAATAAATAACATTAATTATACTTTAACAAGTTCAAAACTACACCATATATCTACTATTTAATATTAATCTTGAATCAGCCTATAAAAAATTTAATAGAAGACCTTGATAACTACACAAGACTATTAGCATTAAAGTTAAGAAGGGTATTTGCAGTCTTAAAAGAAAATTTCACGTCAACTAAGAACTTAGCAAAGAAGGAAGCCAGACGGTTTCAGAAAACACAAAGAAATTACATTTTTAACGTATACTGTGTGTTCTACAAAACCATTTTAGACTTTATAACACCGTTTGGGTACGTAGCTGGAATGTTAACAGCTCATTAAATGCACTTGCGTTTATTTAGTAATATTCCGGCTGCTTTTTTGTTTTAGCGAAAATTAGTTTGTATTTGTGGTCGTCGTGGCACAGCGGCGCAAGGGTGTGTCTGTAAGGCTACGGTTGTGGATTCGATACCTTCCAGAGAAAATGAAGAATTTAACATTATCATTCATTTTCTCGATCTGGTAATGACACAAAGCGCGGCGTTGAGTTCCTCCACTCAACAAAAAATGCTTCCAGAATTTGGCGGAAAGTGAGGAATGCAAGTGTTTTAATGGGAACGGAGTAAGTTTTCAGGTTCCCTTTGCTTATCCTGCTACGAGATTCAAAAAAATAAAGGACTTCAAATATTGCTATGATAATTAACCTAACACAACTAAATATAAATGTCCATCATTATTATAATTTACTTCGGGCAGTTAGAAGTCACGTTACCCAAATTTCCTCATTACATCTAATGTACTCGAATAACTTATTCTGATCCCTTACTGACTCTGGAAGACCAAAACGACTATATAAGTAATATTATAGAAATTATGCAAATTCACGATATTTTAATAAAATAAGTTTTTCACTTGAGCAATTCTTCTACTTTTCAACCATTTAGAGTGTTGATTGGCGGAGCTTAACACCGCAATTTGTTACTGCAACAAGAAAATCAAAATTATTCAAATATTACCAATTTGCCGAGTGGGGCTAGAATCCACTAAATACTATCTCGTTTACAGTCAAATTCTGTAAAATTACGTCTCTACATCTTTTTTTCATTTGATTCTTATTAAATAATCGTAGACCACTAATAGAAATAAATGTAAACATGACGATTGTGGGTTCAAATCCCCCCGCGAGAATGAAACATCAATATATTCCTCGAGGCGATTTCCTGGCGAGGCGAAAGCGCGGCGTTGAGTTCCGCTACTCAACATGCAATGACTCAAAGAATTTGGTGGAGTGTGGAGAAAGGAGGTTTAACGAAAAACCGGTCGTAGAGTATCGGCATAGCATATGACTTTAAAGCGTTGTGGGTTAGAAGACAAAGCTCGGCGTTGACTCAAAACGCAATATCTTGAATAATTTATAAGAAAGTGAGTGTTAGCGTGAAGCTGTTTCTTATATTAAATAACATGTTGTACGGTTGCAGTACCGGAGACGAACTTCCGGCTTATCCAGAATAAGACTGACGACGACACAGTGAACGTCATCTGTGCAGCGGACGGCGCGTTTCCTGCTCCCAACTTGACTCTGGCCACACCGGAAAGGTAAGAAAAACATTTATTAGGCTTCTTTATTTATCCAGTCGTGGCGCAGGGGCACAAAGTGTGACTGTAAAACCGACTGGTTGTGGGTTCGATCCACAATCGAGGAGATGAAATATTTACTCAAATTTATATTTCCATTATATAAATTTGAGTAAATATTTCATAAATTAAATATGAATGAAGTGGTATACTTGGGAAGTATGTTCAGTAGAGATGGAAGATACGAGATGGATGTGGAAAGGCGTATTGCTGCCGGTAACAAGGTTAACGGAGCCTTAGCTGCATTGATGAGACGGCGAAACGTCAGCACAGCTGCGCGTTTGGCCGTACACAATGCAGTTTTGGTACCGACTCTGTTATACGGCAGCGAAACGTGGGTATTACAGAAGAAGAATGAAAGAAAGATGAATGCTGTGGAGATGCGATCTCTTCGTAGGATATGCGGAGTCAGCTTAGCTGATCGAATCCGCAATGAAGAGGTACACAGAATGGCAGGTACTAGCGAGGATGTCACAGTGAGAATGAAGAAGAACGTGCTCAGCTGGTTTGGGCACGTCGAACGAATGAGTGATGAAAGAATGGCAAAAAAGATTTATGATGGAAAAGTGAGCGGTAAGAGAGGTAGGGGGAGACCTCGGTTGACCTTCGAAAACACAGTATCAAAGATACTGGAGGAAGGTCACGTAAAAAGCATGAGGACCCCCCGAAGGGCATGTATGAAGAGGTTGATGACAGTGGACGAGGCGAAAGAGGTATGTAGAGACCGTAGCGTTTGGCGCTCTGTTCTCTCTGACTACCCCGCAAGGGATAAAGCGTGAAGCTAAGTTAAGTTAAGTTAAGTTAAGTTAAGTTTTTCTTCGCTCTGGTGTCGAGGAGACGCGTGGAGTTGAGTTCTGCCACTCAACACGCAATGCCTCCAGATTCGGCAGAAATCGGGGAACGGAGAGTCTTAACACTAGGTTCCCTCTGCCTACCCTGCAGTATGTGGGATACAGCGTGAAGCTGATTTTTTTCTTTATTTATAAATGCATTTTTTTTAGGTAGGAGTGGAACTCAACTCCACATTTTTTTGTTAGAGAGAGAAAAGATCTAGAAAATGGTAAAAAGACATTAAATTGAAATCATTATTATATAAGGATTAAAATATTCTTAGATGATTAAACAGTTTTTAGTATAAATGTGTAAGGAATATATGCACGCGACTCGCAGCATATCGATGTTTGGCGAAAAGCGGAGAACGAAGAGTCTTAACACTCTTTCAGTTCTCCATTCTATATACCAATATTATTGCTTTTAAAGGATAATACAATTCAAAGTTATTATAATATATAAAAATATGTAGGAAAAAACAGAAAAGCTATCAGCGATAGCCTTAGTAATAAAGAAATTAGCATTTTTTTGTTGAATTCATTGTAAAATAGTATTTTTCCAAGGCTCTTTATTGCTCTATTACCTTTAATGGAATTATATCGCGTGTAAATTGACTTTTTGTACAATATTTTCCTACTTATATAAGTTAGTTTCAATAAATGTGTTTGTAACGAATATTACATTAATATAATTTTCATCTACGTGTTGTTACAATTGTTTCAAAAACTAGAAGCCCTTGTGACCCAAATCCTTTTGTTGTATTAAAGTAAGCTGTTAACGCGATAGTTGTAAGTACGATTCCCACTCGCGGGAACTATTTTCATAGCCGTAGAAAAAGCGTAATGTTGAGATCTTTCACTCAATACATAATGTAGAAAATTGGGCGGAAAGTTCAGAAGGGATTGTCTTATTACTCTCGGTTCCAAGTGTCTAACGTGCTAAGGGGAAAAAAATGTAAAACTGCTTTTCGTTAACTATAAGAAAAAAGTACTTAGTATTCCATGAACTCACCAGAGCACATCTTTGCGATGATGATCAGAGCAATGCCTTCGGAGACCAGTTTAGGTTTCAGATTTTACTAGTACAATATCAAGTAAAGCAATGATTCTTATACTTCTACGCAAACCAAAACTAGTTATAAAAAAACAGGTTCACGCTGTATCCCACACACAGCAGGGTAGGTAGAAGAAACCTAATGTTAAGACACACCGTTTCCCCACTTTCCGCCGAGTTCTCGAGGGATTGCGTGTTGAGTAACGGAACAACTCTAAACTCAACTAACACGAAAATATAAATGTAAGTAATTATTTTATCTCCTCGAGTGGGGATCGAACCTACAACCAGTCAATTTTACAGTCACACTCTGTGCCCCTGCGCCACGACTGGCCTCACGGTTATGATTAAGTTAAAATTAAAAAAATTAAAATTATAGACAGATTTCGCTGTTATACATCTTGCATCTAGTTCAACTGCGTACAAATTAATTTTAAGCATATACCGGGGGCATTTAACATCACGCCAGGAATGAAACCAAATATTACAGTGAACCATTGTACCTTCATAAAGTAAACACGAAATCTCTTCTTATGAAATGCGGTAAACGAGCTGGAATTTTAAAGGATTTAGTATGTCCAATGCGACTTAAAATTCACGTAGATAAAGCCGCAGAACTTTCATTATGAATCCTAGAAGTGATTTACATTCTCTTTATACGTTTGACAAACTACTTTAGTTAGGTTTTGAAACTACATTGTTTTAAGTTAATCAAGTTGTTAAGTATGGAGAAAAATTTGTTTGAAAACGTATAAAAATGCACTGCGATTGTGTAGTGAGTAGTAACGGTTGTGGATTCGATTCCCATTTGGAGGAATGAAATATTTAACATTTTAATTTCCGCGGTCTGGTAACGAGGAAAAATTGCGGCGTTGTGTTTCGCAATTCAACACGCAATGCCTTCATGTGTAAAGTGAGAAGAGTCGATTCAGTCGGAAAGTGGGAATGCAAGTGTATTGCTCTTGTCAGCGCTTATTTTTTGACGATGAATGAACGATGCATGAACGTACATACATGCTTTGATCATGCTTTGATTTAGAAGCTTAATCTTTTCTATGGCCTATGAGGCCGTATATCTAGATTTTTTATACTAATTTCAACTTAAACCTCCACTTGATCTTAAGGTAATTGACCTTTCAGAAATAAACATAACAACATGATCTTATAAAGGTTTCATTTTTTCTTTTGGACCATTTTTTATCATTTTTTCTACGGAACCCTAAAATATCCTACACTTCCTCCAAAACATAAAAAACATAACTTCACCTTACCTACATACATAGGTATGCCATATATTATTAATGTTGAACAACAAAAGTCATGTATCTTCCAACATATTGCCAGATGGCCGTGTGATATACTTGTTACATTACTACGAGTGCTACATGTATTTACTAAATGGATATTACACACGTGTTCTTATGTTTATATTTAAAAGCTAAGAGCCTTGAATATATCTATACTATACTTCTAATATCTATGTTTATAAAAAAAAATAAAAAAAACTTTGCGGCGTTGAGTTCCGCCACTCAACACACAATGTCTCCAGAACTCGGCGGAAAGTGGCGAGTGTGTTTTAACGCTAGGTTCCCTCTGCCTACCCTGCTGTGTGCGGAATACAGCGTGAAGCTGATTTTGTTTATTTGTGCTTTTTTTAAGATATCAAATGATTTCTTATTGAGATTTTGTTTTTAATTTTTAACTTCATAGTGTAACCCACTTATAGTAGGGTGGGAAAAAGGAACCTAGAAATTTTTAAAAAAGTTGATGATACTTCCGTCGATTCTTGACGATTCCCTTGAGCTCTATTATTCAACACACTCAATGCCTCAAGAATTTGGTGGAAAGTGAGGAGCGGAACGGAGTGCCTTAACACTTTCTTTGGTTTTCATAGTCCCTAAAGTGTTTGTATATATATATTGGCGATGAAAATTCTTTTATCTACATTATATAGCGCGAAGATATATACCACATTTAATCTAAGCGTGCTAAATAAAGAAACTCAAGGCTGCACTTTGTCTTTCCTAGAGTGGGTTCAAATCCACAGCCAACATTCGTTTATAAACGCTGTTCCAGACAATAAAATATACATTCTAAAACTTTTAATTTGCATTTTCAAAATGTCAGTAATGTCAGTTCACAGGAATTTACAGCAAAATAAACATATATAACAGGTTTAATGGCTTCAAAACCATTTCCCCACAACAATCGACTATGGAGCGTTTATTTCAGAATAATCAGAGCATATGTAAAATCCATCATATGGTTAATCCTATTACATTTTATATCCACTTGTCACCAGTTTTCGACATTCAATTCGTTTCCCCTTTAAAATACTACTCATTATTTTAGCATTTCGTTTTCAATTGGTCTGTTTATTGGCAAATATTGTATTTTAATATGTTATATTAAATTTAAACTTTATTTTGTAGTTCTTTTAATCTATATGGAAATATTGGGAAAAGGCTATTTAATGTAGAGTGTTTTACGTTTTGGGATGGATACTACGAGACTCTCCGTTGACATTAAGTCACTTCCGATTTCCAACGGTTGTGGGTTCGATTCCCATTCAGTGGAACGATTTTTTTATTATTTTCATTCAATTTTCAATTTTCATCTTCCATTTTCTGATGACAAGACAAAGCGCGGTGTTATGTTCCAACACTCAACATGCAATGCCTTGTTAATTCGATATAAAGTCTGTATATTACTAAATATTCTATTTTAATATGTTATATTGAATTTTAAATTCATTTTGAACGATTCTTTGTAGCTACCTATATAGAAATATTGGGACAAGTTAATTTAATGTAGTATTTGTGTTTAAGCATTGGTATCGATACTAATTTTACTGAATGAATGATTTTTACTTATTGTGGTACTCTAAATAATGTATAAATAGAAATATAAAATGAAATTTGGCGTTCGTGGTGTAGCGTTCGGCTGTAAAAATGACGGTAGTCGATTCGATGCCCGCTGTCAATCTGTCCAAATGGAACAGAGTCTTTACGGTATGATCTTTTTGCCTTTGCTACGATCTCTTTGCTTAATATATATTTTTTATACCCTACTAACTTAAAATGCCAATTACTTATGCCATTACCTCCTATACATAAGTTTTAAGATTATATTATTAACAGACAAGTTGTAAAAAAACGCTAAATATGAGATTTAAATAATATATAAATATAACTTATTTAGAAAACGTATAAAAATTTGAACGTAGCGGGATATACCAAACCCATATGGCTTAGTGGTCGGAGCGCCTGGTCGCTTTCCAGGAGGCACGGGTTCGAGTCGCGCTACGTTTAGATTTTTATACGTTTTCTAATTAAGTATTTTTCTTTCCTAAGTGTGAAAAAACACTTTAAAAATGTTAAAAAATATATAAATATTTTTATTGATTCGCACTATATCCAGCACAAAGTAGGGTAGGCAGAGAGAATCTGAGCTTCTAGTATTAAGACACTCCGTTCCCACATCCCGCCAAGTTCTTGAGTCATTGCGTGTCGAATGGCGGAACTCAACACCGCAATTTGTCTCGTCACCATAGCGAAAATATGAATGTTAAATATTTCATTAACTCATATGAGAATAGAACCCACGACTATCACGTTCACAATCTTAGCCTTGTGCCCCTGATCCACGACGGCCTCAAACTATTTCTCAAGACGAAAAAAATGTACACAAAATATGATCCCAACAAAAAAAATATAATTAACACTACGAGACGCCTCAGCAGATAGCTACCGACATCTGCAATGCAGGACTAACTTTAAAAAAAGCTGCGGCTCCCCTCATAACCAATTGTAAAGGAACAAAAGCCTTAAGAATTACAAACGATGTAATTTGACAGTCCACTTTGCCGAGTCGTGTTTATTTGAACGTGAAAGGAGCACCTGTGCTTCTGTCCCGGTATGAATTGAGTGAAATTTAACTTTAGACTAATATACCTTCAAAGATGTCGTTGAGAATGAATTATTTTATTCTAAGCTAGGAATGGGTGCTATTTTTTTTCTCTTTTTTAAGTTCACAATGTGTTTTGCATGTGAGGTTCCTTATGCTATCAGTTTCCCATTAAGATACTGCCGTTCCTCACTTTCAGCTAAATTCCGGAGGCGTTGCGTGTTGAGTGCCGGAACTTGACGCCGCGCTCTGCCTCGTTACCATAGCGAGGAAATAAAAATATTAAATATTTCAGTTCTTCAAATGGGAATTAAATTCACAGCCTGTCACGCTTACAAACGCATGCCCCGTGCCAAGACTGACCTCTTATATTACACATTTTTTTCTGCTTCACGTTATATCCTGCATATAGCAGAATAGGTAAGAACAACCTAATGTCAAGACATTCAGTTTCCCATAAACTGCCCAATTTTCCGAACATTGCGTATTGAGTGACGGAGCTTAACGCAGCTGGAGTGCTGCGTTATTAAAGTATAACTATATATATATGAACTCAACTAGCTAGTGTGTATATTAATTATATTATTGAAAGAATAATGAATTCCTTTCAATACGTTTTCTACGTATTTACTTATTATTAATCGTTTTTAAAAGTTCTATTATATTGAAAATAATAATTTATCTACTATTGAAAGTACGATAATAATAAGAAAACCACTAAACAAATTCTGCTAAAACGTGCGTTTTGAATATATAAAGAAATTATTGCCTGGTCGAGGCCGGTCGTGGCGCAGCGGGACGAGGTGTGGCTGCAAAACCGACTGGTTGTGGCTTCGATCCTCACTCGAGGAGATGAAATATTTACTTAAATTTATATTTCCATTTCTTCGCTCTGGTGTCGAGGTTAAGCGCGGCGTTGAGTTCTGCCACTCAACACGCAATGCCTCCAGAATTCGGCAGAAAGTGGGGAACGGAGTGTCTTAACACTAGGTTCCCTCTGCCTACCCTGTTGTGTGCGGGATACAGCGTGAAGCTAATTTAATTTTTTAATTTTTTTTAATTGCCTCGTACAAGGATGTGACTGTAAATGCAACGGTTGACACTAGGTTCCCTTTGCTAGCCCGGCTATATGCAGGATACAGCGTGAAACTAAAAGAAAGGTTACCCTTAAGTTTAATGTTTACGTAATCATACTGAAGATTATACTTACACTACACTTAATCGATTGGAACAATGTGAGACCGTGAACGGTCTGTTAGTGATAGCAATAGAAATGTTATAATTTTTATTTCTACATGTACCATTTCTACAAAAAGAGAGAAAAAGAGAAAAACGGAGTGTTAAAACACTCACTTAATTTTTTTTTAATAATATATAATTAATTTGACATTAAAAAAAAATCATAAATTTGGTTAAAAATACGCAACCATAATTTTGAGTATCGTCGCTATAAAAATGGGAATGACCAATAAATTATTAAAGAACTTGGCAGCGGTTAAGGCGGAGATTAAATCCGGTGGCTTTCAACCCGGTGTTACCTGCCAACTCTGAACTGAAATATGTTTGGTTTAATCTTCTATCTGTAATAAAACATCTTAAGTGGTTTGTATGAATGTATATGTTTTTTTTTCTCAGACGATTTGGATTCATGCTTTATCCCGCAAATAACAGTGGGAACCTAGTGTTAAACACTCTGTTTCACACGTATTTTTTTATCGGCTTCATGCTGTATCCCGCACATAGCAGAGTAAGCACTCCATTCGCTTTCTGCCGAATTCTGGAGGCATTGCGTGTTGAGTGACAGAATTCAACGCCGCTCTTTGCCTCGACACCAGAGCGAAGAAATGGAAATATTATTTTAAGTAAATATTTCATCTCCTCGAGTGGGGATCGAACACACAACCAGTCAGTTTTACAGTCACACTTTGTGCCACTGCGCCACGACTGGCCTCAATGTTATTATGTTATGTATGCTCAATGTTATTATATCTGTTATGTTATTAGAGTGTGGAGTTCTGAGTAGAATTCTGAGTAGTCTGAGTTAAATTCTGAGTGGTGGAACACATGTCCCGAAAGTGGAACTCAAAGAGTTTTAGCACGTTCTGTCTGCCTGTCCTGCATTATGCGGGATACAGTGTGAAGCAAAAAAAAGAAAAATCACATAACTTGCATAGATATCTATACTAAAACATCTAAAGTGCGCTTTTTGTTAAAAAATATCGATCAAATGTATAAGGTATACAAAGCGAAACGATCTCCATATTTTTCGATATTGGAAATATTTTTGCCTGAAACTATATAAATTTTTTAAAAAATTCTGCGTTAGAAAAAAGTGGATTTCGCTTTATGGTTTTCATGAGAATATTTTCTGTGGATATATGTTATATATGAACGTGTATACAGAAGGCTATTTTATTATACAATCGGTTTTATAGAGCGTTACTGCTGAAAGATTTTCGTATTTACTCATAGATGCCTTTGTAGAACAGTTTAGACATGGATCAATACATATACATATACAGGTTTAAACCTACAGAATAATATTTATTTTTAAAAGACTCTCCGGTCTTTTTTGGTAAAATTTCATCAATCAGCATGCAAAATTTTTAACGCTGCTAGTTTTTTGTAAGATTATTTTTATTTTGTTTTTACGTTCTCGTTTCATTTTCTTTTTTCTTAGGCAGGCAGAGAAAGTTAGTGTTAAGACGTTCGTAACGTTCCCAATAAGACACTTCCGTTTCCCACTTCTCGCCAGAGTCCGGAGGCGTTTCGTGTTGAGTGGTGGAACTCAACGCCGCGGTTTGCCACGTCACTAGAGGGAGAAAATGAAAATTATAAATATTTCATTCCACGAGTGAGGATCATGTTATTAAGTATTTAATGATAGTACTACGTAAAAAAAGTTTAATTCTTTTATAACTTTATAATAACGTCGAACAAACCAAATCAGACATAAAATCCAGCTTTTATAATTATTTTATTCACACTTGTCATACACAATCCAATTCTATAATTCTAATAAGCTTGACAGTATAGAACGTAATGAACACGAGTGCCGTGTAGGGCTTTTATTTGAAATCCATCGGAAAAGACACAGCACACTACCGCAACTTAATACAATCGGTAATCGGGAACAAAATCAAATGACGTCCTCTTAATTCCAGTGACACCTGAATTCAAAGGGAATATTTAGAAATAATGCTATATATGATATAAGTAAATTATGCTAAATAAATTATATAGTAATATATATATATATTTATAACATTTTTATAACAGAGGCCGGTCGTGGCGCAGCGGCACGAGGTGTGACTGCAAAATCGACTGGTTGTGGGTTCGATCCCCACTCGAGGAGATGAAATATTTACTTAAATTTATATTTCCATTTCTTCGCTCTGGTGTCGAGG
>JAAIXJ010000285.1:0-70606 GCA_013403705.1 Heliconius hermathena | reverse complement strand
CTCGACACCAGAGCGAAGAAATGGAAATATAAATTTAAGTAAATATTTCATCTCCTCGAGTGGGGATCGAACCCACAACCAGTCGGTTTTGCAGTCACACCTCGTGCCGCTGCGCCACGACCGGCCTAAATTCATAACAATGTTGTACAATATTGTTTTCGTAGAAAAGTACAAAAAAAAATACAATAATAAAAATATAGGAGTTTGGACCCATTCACTATCTTTACGTAGAGTCATATATGCTTTAACTTGATCAACTTTTCAAGAAATCACAAATATATATATTTGTAGTTATTAAGAATAAATATAGTTATAGTAATATATGATACTGGTGTCGAGGCACAAGCGCGGCGTTGAAATCCGCCATTCAACACGCAATACCTCCAGAACTTTGCGGAAAATGAGGAACGGAGTGTCTTAACGCTAGGTTCCCTCTGCCTACCCTGCTATGCGCGGGATACAGCGTGAAGCTGAAAAAAAAGAAAAAGTAATATATCGTTTTTAAGAAGGTAAATAAATACTGTAGCTGTATTAAGCCTCTATATAATGACTAGTGGACAACAAGCAAGATAAGTAGCAAAAACGTAATGGAAGTAAATTTATGTCACTTCAAATACAAACAAGAGAAAGGAGAAAAAAAATATTATTTTTATGTCATACAAATACAAATAGCGTGATTTATAAAGTGAAAATAGTTATTCTTAAAAGTTTCCACCGTAAAAAAGGAACTTTAAAATAATTTGTTTAAGATTTAATTAATTTTGCAGCCAGTCGTAGCACAGGACTGAAAACATATGACTGTAAGTACGTAGCACTGTAGCAGCTTGTGGGTTCGATTCCCACTTAAGGAAATAAAATTTTTATTATTTCCATTTCTTCGCTCTAGTGTCGAGGCAAAGTGTACGTTGAGTTTCACCATTCAACTCGCAATGCCTCCAGAATCCAGCGGAAAGTGAGGAACGGAGTAGCTCTACAGCACTACATCACTACATCCTCCTTCTGTCTACTTTGCTATATGCAGATACAGTGTAAGGTTGAAAAAAAAATGAACTAGGAACCTACTTTCTTCATTTTAATTTAATACAATATACAGAAAATATATGTTTACTTATTCACAATTTATAAATTAATTTATTTATAAATAAATTGATAATACAACACTGTTTCAAAGTATAAAAATTAAAATTACACAATTATACATTATTTACAGTATTGCTACTGATATGTAACATAATATAACTAACGTTAAACTGACACAAAATCAAATATTTTAACCGAATTTAATGTCAATTTTCACTAATTGACATCTCTAGGAGGTCGTTACGGCGAGTTACTCCGTATCTTGAATCCAATCAAATTTCGCCTGACGTCACACGACGTGGACAACGAAATCGGAGAATGGTTTTCACGTGCCAGTGCATAGGAGTATTGGTCACGCGCTACATATTGCTTTTACAAAGAATTGATACAAAATATTATAAAAGAAAAAGGTTTATTTTCTTGAAACAAGTTTTATATATGAAATGATTATTAATAATTAGTGTATTTTAGTCAGTTCTTAAATTGTTGCTTTATTAAAAAAATAAATAATTTTTAATCATAAGAAATAATTATTTAACAATTGGTTGCACTAGAGGCAAAGTGCGACGTTGAGTTCCGCCACCAGTCAACACATAATCTTTCGAGAATTCGGTGAATAGTGGGTAACGGTGTCTTAATCGGAACGAAGCATCTTAACTTATTAGGTTCCCAGGTTCCCTACGCCTAACCTATTATGTGGGGAATTCAGCGTGACCCTAAAAAATATAATTCAATGAAATATTTCTATGAAGCCCAAGTAGTGAGATCAAGCTTACTCAAAGCAAAAAGGATCATATTTCTTAGATCTAGTTAGATAAAACATCAATTTATGTTTCACCAATCACTACGCAATATCTCGAAAGCGGACGGAAAGTAAAGAGAAACACTATGTTTAGAAACACTATGTTTAACACAGAATATGACGAAGATAAATAAATAAAAAAATTATACTAATAATATATTTCTTGTCTGTTAAGAAATTTTTAACTGAGTTATACTCTTATAGTTCAAAAAATATGTACGAAAAACAGCTAACAATTAATTAATAAAGACCTTTACAGTATTTCAAACGCTTTGATTATTCAATAAAGTAAATTAAAACAGACACAATTTGTTTATTCTTTCTCTCTTAATACTTTTATGATATTATGCTTACTGATTAAAACAAGATATAGTTGTAAATTGCGGAACGGAGTGTCTTAACATTAAGTTCCTGGGTTCACTCTGCTTATCCTGCCATGTGCGAGAAGTCATAAAGCTACAGATGCAATGGGACAGCGTCTAAATGTAAACGCAATGGCTACAGTTTTTTCGATTTTATTATTTTATTTTTAGAAAATAATACAATCTTCACATTATTGTGGTGTCCTTCAAGTACTTATGAATGAAAAATGTTATGCTTATAATATCTTTTTATCATCGGTGTTACCGGTGTTACATTAGCTTTACAACGCATTACCTTATATTTTTTTAATAAAATAAAAATAAAATATTGCAATATATTGTAATCATATATATAGTTGTGGCGCAGCGGCACAAAGTATGACTGTAAAACCCATGTGGTTATGGGTTCGATCCCCACTCGAGGAGGAAATATTTACTTAAATTTATATTTTCATATCTTCGCTCTGGTATCGAGATTAAGCACGGCGTAGAGCTCTGCCACTCAACACGCAATGCGTCCAGAATTCGGCAGAAAGTGGGGAACGGAGTGTCTTAACACTAGGTTCCCTCTGCCTATCCTGCTGCGTGCGGGATACAGCGTGAAGCTGATTATATCTCATTTTGAAATTAAACTCTTTTACTTTAGGCTCAACTCGAGTCTATTCTTGACCACGGATACAAAGTACGTATACGTAACATCAGTTTCCAAAAATATATACTACTAAATATACGATAAATGTGGTTAAATCATTTAAAATATGTAAATAATCGTGAAAAACAAAAATCTTATTATAAAACACAAATATAAAAATATATTTTATTATTATTTTTAATTCAGATAAGTAAACGTAAAAACTAAACTACGAGTCCTCTCTTCAAATAAATGTTAGAATATTCTCTAAATTGACTTCTGTTTGCCAAATCGTTATTAATTGTAGTTCTATTCGAATGCTGCCAAATCTACTCAAGGGTTTTTATTGAAAAGCAACAATTATGCTGTTCTTACTTCATATTCAATGTATGTTTGTCTTTAACTCATTTTTTGAATCAATAAATATTTATTTTATATTTTTACGGGCGTTATAGTTTTTAGGGTTCGAATGAAAAACTTTGAAATACATTAACTGCCTTACAACATAAAGAGGTACGAGGCACGTAAGAGGCACGTCTGTTTCTTGTTACACTAACCGCCATAGTATGGACCACAACCGCCTTTATTTTTACGTTTCATTCATTTGATTAATTTAATTAAAATTATTAATTTTGTATGAGTTTTGTGGTTTTTAATTATAAACATAATAATTTTACATAAATTATATTAAACATAATTGAAGTTTTGACAGTCGGATTAAATAAAATTATTATGTAGAAATCTACCATTCAACCTATGCTTATGTTTTGGCTGGAAAATGAAGAAAAATATAAAATATAGTAGTATACCGCATTTATGTAGGCAAAGGGAACTGAGTGTTAAAATACCCTATTCCTTACTTTCCACCCAACATTCAAAACATAATGCGTTGAATGGAGGAACTTAACGCCACGCTTTGTCTTGTTGTTAGAAGCCGAGATGAACCCACAGACAAGGTGCTGCTGCGCCACAACAGCCTCACATGAGAATCATAGATAAAAAACAAAAAATATATATATTTGCTACATATACCTATATATTATCATATATCATCAATAGATTTTGATAAAATAATATTATACTATGTAAAATTGTAACCAATTCTTTTCATACATATGGTTAGTTAAGGCTTAACCTAGGATAAATCTACATAAATTGCATTTAAACACATTTTCAAGTAAAAGTCAAACAAACAGATGGACATTTGCCTTACTTTCTGTAGCGAGACCTGGTCAGAGGTATGCTCAATAATTTAGTTCGGTAATTTGAACGTAGGGTAGCCCACGCATCTATTATTCAAACGCCCGAAAATACTTCTAACAAACGAATTTCGATTTTATGTTTTACATAATACGGTCTTATATTTGATTAGGAAATGGAACTGCTATTTTACCATCGGTTTCTTATAGTTTATTGATAGCTATGTGAATACTTCTCAGTCTTTTGGGTTACAGCCCTTATGAAGATAGAAGTAGAATTCGATAGATTTTTTGGGTATGTAATTTGGCCGTTTGTCATTTGGCATTTATATGATGGTAGTGGGTTCAATACCAAATAAGGAAAAAAAATCCATTAATAGACTCATTAGAAAAGATAAAGCGTTGATTTCCGTTACTCAAAAAGTAATGTTGCTAAAAGTAGAGTGGAATATGGAAACCGGAGAAATATTTATATAAGGTCAGGGCAAAAGTATTTTCGTATTTTGAATATATATGATGCGAGTAATCAATTTTTGGCTGTACTGAATATAACTGGCTGGTTTTAAAACCATTAAATGTGATATTCTGAAGATGCAATAAATAAACAAAAAAAAAATATGTATATACAGATAATCTATGAATATCCCAGGTGAATTTGGATATGCATAAAGGAAAATAACAATATTTTATGCTTTTTAGAAGTTGTCAAAGTTGAAAAGACCGATCAAAAGCGGGTCGGACTCCCCTATCGTGAGTTCTTAAAAAAAATCAGAATTGTGGGTCAGATTCAGAACGGGAAGTAAAATTTAATAAATTTAAGTTTGTAGAAGTTTTCACTCATTTTGTATGAGATGAATTATAAATATAATTTTGTATATATTTTGCGTGATACATAAGTATATGACAAAAAACGTATGTTTTTTGTTTTAATTTCTTCTATTTTTATTCTTTTCATTCATCTTTCATTTCTTACTTATNTACAGACAAGGTGCTGCTGCGCCACAACAGCCTCACATGAGAATCATAGATAAAAAACAAAAAATATATATATTTGCTACATATACCTATATATTATCATATATCATCAATAGATTTTGATAAAATAATATTATACTATGTAAAATTGTAACCAATTCTTTTCATACATATGGTTAGTTAAGGCTTAACCTAGGATAAATCTACATAAATTGCATTTAAACACATTTTCAAGTAAAAGTCAAACAAACAGATGGACATTTGCCTTACTTTCTGTAGCGAGACCTGGTCAGAGGTATGCTCAATAATTTAGTTCGGTAATTTGAACGTAGGGTAGCCCACGCATCTATTATTCAAACGCCCGAAAATACTTCTAACAAAGGAATTTCGATCGTATGTTTTACATAATACGGTCTTATATTTGATTAGAAACTGGAACTGCTATTTTACCATCGGTTTCTTATATTATAGTTTATTGATAGCTATGTGAATACTTCTCAGTCTTTTGGGTTACAGCCCTTATGAAGATAGAAGTAGAATTTGATAGATTTTTTGACTATGTAATTTGGGCGTTTGTCATTTTGTATTTATGTGATGGTAGTGGGTTCAATACCAAATAAGGAAAAAAATCCATTTATAGACTCATTAGAAAAGATAAAGCGTTGATTTCCGTTACTCAAAAAGTAATGTTGCTGAAAGTTGAGTGGAATATGGAAACCGGAGAAATATTTGTATATATATAAGGTCAGGGCAAAAGTATTTTCGTATTTTTCATACAAAGGATTTTTTTTTTAATTTATTTATAATATATATGTACCGTTTTGATCGATGACCTGTTGACATCTTATGAGTAGTGCCATCCCATTCTTGTTAAAATTTTGAGATAATTGATTAAAAAATCTGACAGGTAGTGTTCACAGTATTCTTCTGAGGTTAGCTTTATGCTTCCTAAAGAGTTCTGCAATGACCAAAACAGGTGGAAATCTGATAGAGCAAGGTCAGAGCTATACAGAGGATGCATCAACAAATCCAGCCAAGCTCTCTCAATTTTTGCTGCGTGGCTATAGATGAGTGCGGTCTGGCGTTGTCATGGTGGAACACCACGCCTTTCCTATTCACCAACTCCGGCCAGTTTTTCTCAATAGCTATTTTTAATCCCATCAGTTGCTGACGGTAGAGGTCACAATCGATAGTTTTACCTGGTGGCAAAAGCTTATAGTGGAAGATCCCTTTCCAATCCCACCATACACATATACCCACCATCATTTTGTTCTGAGTCAGGCCGGTCCTTGCTACGGTCTGTGGGACTTGTCCATGCTTCGATCATGATCTTTTCCGCACGAACAATCGCAAATGGAAACACGTTGCATTAGGTTTCTCGCAGTGAGATCAAGTGGTACCCAAATGTATTGTACCTAGTTTTTTCTTGTACCCAGACTTTCGTAAACGCCGTAAAACTGTTTCATGATCAAAATCTAGTTCTTCAGCAATGTCGTAGCTACAAATATGTCGATCTTGGTCAACTTTCTCAAAGGTGGCACTGATTTTATCTTTCCAGACTTGAAACGCTTAAACTACATTTGTGCTACTCTTATGGATATCACATTAGGTCCGTAAGTCGCAAAATTTTATTCGCGGTGTTTACTAATTTTTTTTTGTTTATTTATTGCATCTTCAGAATGTATTCATACATTCATTACAGCTAAAAAGGTTTGATTACTAATAATACATTCAAAATACGAAAATATATTGCCCCAACCTATTATATGTATACACAGGTTATCTGTGAATATCCCACGTGAAATTGGATATGTATAAAGGAAAATAACAATATTTTATGCTTTTTAGAAGTTGTCAAAGTTGAAAAGACCGATCGAAAGCAAGTCTGTTCGTGTGTTCTGTACCAATTTCAGGATTGTGGGTCAACGGGAAGTACATTTTATAACATTTAACAAACTTAAATTCGTAAAAAAATGTTCACTCATTTTGTATGAGATAAATTACAAATATAATTTTGTATGTATTTTTCGTGATTTACATAAGTATATGACAAAAAATATATCAATTTTTTAAATTTTATTCAAAAATATTTTAAGTATTATAGTATCAATAAATACTCAGCCGTTTATACAACTTTCAGTCCTGTATAAAGCAGCTATCTTAATTTATTGTGAAATCCTAAACTTTTTACACCACCTTCTTCCACTTATGTGTTCTCGAAGGTCAACCGATGTCTCCATAGTTCTCAACTTCTCTTAGCAATCACTGCTGCTTCAGAAATCAAATAGATTTTTCTTATTCATTTCTGATTTATTACTGAAATATTATAAAACAATTTAAATCGTGTACAAATTACGGCTACTTTTAAACTCACTCAGTGAAATCTCAAAATTATAAACGAGTTAATCTATAATTTATTTATATCCAATATTTAATATATATTGGTAAATGGCTCTTATAGCAATATTGTAAACATAAAATCGTGTCAGGAATGGAAAAATTCATTTCAGCTTAAATATTTTACCTATCGTAAAATTAATTGAAGTTTATGTTGCATCACGATTTTTACCATCCGATTTATTTAAGTGGTATTACACTTGATTGTTTTTGTATACTTGCAAAAAACAGCTTTTCCTGCCTGGCAGTGTATTAAGAAAGAACTTAGGATGTAGTTATTTGGTTCTCCACTTTCTGTTCACCAGAAAATTGGGAAATTAAAAATGTAATAAATTATCCAGAGTGGGAATAGAGTACATGATCATGTTTACATTTAAGCTGTGTCTAACAGTGCATGATGACCATTTCTACATTTTTTAGCTTCGCGCTGTATCCCGTACGTAAGCAGGGTAGGCAGAGGGAACCTGGGAACGCAGTGTTAAAACAGTTCAGTTCCCCATTTTTGCCGAATACTAAAGGCATTGCGTGTTGCGTAACCACACCGAGGAAATGAAAATATTTTATATTTCATTTCTCCAAGTGGAAATGGAATCTACGACCTATTGCGTTTACATTTGCACGCATGTGCCGTGATCTCTATAAATAAATTAATTAATAATAATAAGATAGTTAATAATAATATATAACAAATCAAATATTATTTATATGTTTTATATATTGGATCAATATGTGCAGTGGTAGCGTGGCCGAGCGGTCTAAGGCGCTGGTTTAAGGCACCAGTCTCTTCGGAGGCGTGGGTTCGAATCCCACCGCTGCCAGTTTTTTTATGTAAGTACCTATTTACTAATTTAAAATTTATAGTTTTAAATTTTTTATATGCTTTACAATGAGTTTCACGTCAGTAAGATTTTTGATTTCCACGATTATTATACATTTTAAATGAAACTATTTAACGGGATTAATGGCGTATGTTTTGTATTATACATTTTTGGAAACACGACGTTTCGAACACTTTGCCCCCCTCTACCCCTACCCTTTAGCACGGACGTGGTATGGGTAGGGGTCGACTCGTGACCACGGACTACTGCAAAGTGTTCAAAACGTCGGGTTTCCAAAAATGTATAATACCAAATATACGCAATGAATCTAGCTTCACGCTGTTTCCCAGAAATAGCAACGTAACATAGTATTAAGATACTACATTTCCCACTTTCAGCCGAAATTTCGAGGCACTGCGTATTGAGTAGCAAAGCTCAACGCCACGCTTTGCCTTTCCAACGTAGCTTTGTACATATATGCATAAACGAATTGCAAAATTTTAACCCATTACCCTTACCTATAAGTAATCAATCCACCCACTGTACCACAAGGTTATCGGATATCGATCAAACAATGTAACATAATTATTACTTTCAAATGAAATTTAAATGCGTCTCGATGTGATATGCCGGTCTGCTTGAGATTCCGCGAGGCGGTTACTAAAACGTGAGTGGAGCTTACGCACTCACCTGTACACAGGGATATAGGGGAACAGGAACTTCTAAATATCTACTCGTTTCATATTTTCATTATATTTTTCGTTCAGGTTCACGCTGTATCCCGCACACATCAGGGTAGGCAGAGTGCATTTTCTGTCGAATTCTGGGGGCTTTGCGTGTTCAGTGGCGGAACTTAACACCTCGGCATCAGCGCGAAGAAATGAAAATATTAAGTACTTAACTTCCTTAAGTGGAGAGAGATCCAACCTTGTCAGCGCCACGACTGACAGTTGTACAATTTTATATGAATTTAAAGAAGAGGCCGTCGTGTCCGAACTCTCACTGTCTAATAGTAAAAACCGCATTGAAATTAGTTGAGGAGATTTAGAAGATTACGTTCGTAAAAAAATGTTTCTATATTTTTTTTGTAGCACAGTATTTTTTTTAACATTGAGTTAAATTTCCGGGAGTCGCCACGCGTAGTGAAGTAAAAATCTCAGTAATACTTGAGACGGCGTATATCGTGTAAATTTTTTACTCTAAAGCCGATGACCATGACACTTTTTCCACCATTTCAAATTAAATGTTTTATTTTAAAATATATATTTTTTGGCATAATCAAAAGCTTCACATTTTTTTGATATAGTATATAAAAATATATTTAGTAGGAGTTCTCTCCTTATTATCTATATTTAGGTAATATTTACATTATCTTGCTCTGGTAAGAAGACAAAGAGTGTCGTTAAGTTCCACTCACTTAAGACACAATACTTCTAGATTCGACGGAATGTGAGAGACGGGAGTCTATTAATGGGGCGGAGTGTCTTAACTCTAGGTTCTCAGATTCTTTCTGTCTACGCGTTCGTGCGTTGCGTGTTCCATTTCGGAACTTAATGCCGCGATAATGTTGTCATAGTCAAAGGTTCTATTCCCATTTCAAATTCAATTGAAAAAAAAATACCATTTCTAGTAATTCATAGTTCATGCTTGGCCGTCTCATTTGTTTTGCACGGCGCACATAATAACGCGATCAAAACGTATGAGAATTTTGACAGCGCGACGTGATGTGAAAACTTAAAGGGAATGAATTTTGTTCGCCCTAAACAGTTAGGCTTGTTTCCACTGGAACAATATTGCTACAATCGAATGCTGCAAAAGTTTGGTGTAATAGAAAAAAAAAAACGTAATAGTAGAAAACATATATAGGAAAAAAAGGGTAATTGTTAAAATTATTGCTCTCTCTCTCTATAAATCAATAGTTGTGGGATATCGTATTAGTGAAACGACTATTTTTAAAATTGTGCGACGAGTTACGTCACCCCTTTCTTTCGCTTAATCAAGAGATTGAATAACCAATAACCAGAGTGAGGGCACTCTGGTTATAGCACAATTCACGGCGTTAAGTTCCGCCAGTCAACACGTAACATATCTCAAAGATAGGGCAGAAAGTAGGAAACAGAGTATCTTAACACTTCATTGTCTACCCAGCTATGTGCGGGATAAGTACAGCGTGACGCTAAACAATAACTGTTTATTATTTGCAACGAATGTTGATTCGTTCGAAATGATCCAAAAAAAAAAATAATTCAAGAATTAGAATTTGTATCTAAAGACAATCTAGCATCTGTTTTACCACCAAGTCCACCTGCGTCGAGCTCTTTCACGGCGCCAAAAAAATGTAGAAACGATGTTTTTTTAGCTTCACCCAGTATCGCGCACATAATAGAGAAGACAGAGTGAATTTGGGAACTTAGTTTTACGATACTTTGTTACAGATACAAATTCTTGAGGCATTGGGTGTTGATTGGCGGAACCCAACACCTCACTTTGCCTAATTACCAGATCGAAGAAATGAAAATATTAAATATTTTATTCCCTCGAAGGAGAATGAAACCCACAATCATTGCATTTACAGTTAGTTGCACGTCTGTGCCACATTGCCAAGACACCCTTTGAGACGTATGGATGATTTATGTTTGATATAGATTTTTTTTTATTGTTATTATTTCTTACACTGTAGATACATGGTCCGTATCTTTTCTGTAATATATATTTCTTTTCATTATTTGTACATATTTAAACATTATTTAAACCTATACTTATGTAATTATTTATTATATAGGCTAGGCTAGTCGTGGCGCAGGGGCTCAAAGCGTGACTGTAAAACCGACTGGTTGTGGGTTCGATCCCCACTCGAGGAGGTGAAATATTTACTTAAATTTAAATTTCTATTTCTACGCTCTGGTGTCGAGGACAAGCGCGGCGTTAAGTTCTGCCACTCAACACACAATGCCTCCAGAATTCATTCCAGATACAGCGTGAAGATAATTTGATTGATTTATTTATTTAAAATAAATAAAAAAAATGCTAGTGTAACCCTTATAATAACCAACAAACTCACAGTTGATATCTAGTTCATAGTGACAGGCTATTTGGACTGTGACCTTTGGAAAAGGGGTTACAGCAATTCAACCGTTGCCTGCCTCTTAAAATGTCAACGTGTAACGTTTTGTTATTTAGCTAAATCATTTTCAAATGCTTTTCTATGTTGGTTGATATTTGCGAGATTTTTTGTTTCTAATATTAATTAGAATTTATAAGAATATTAATCGTAATACGTATAAAAATTATATTATAATATATAAATCTAGTGTCAAAACACTCCGTTCACCGTTTTCCGTCCAAATTCAACACATTGTATTTTGAGTCTACCAAAGCGGGAAAATGAAAATAATTCACACTTAGTTGAGTTCCGTAAATTAACGCCGCGATTTTGCCTGAGGAAATTAAAATATTAGTTTTTCTTTAATATTCTAATGGGATTCGTACCCACAACTGTCGCGTTTAAAGTTCACTTGTACTCTTGTGCTACGTCGTCCTTAACTTTTTTATGTAATACAAATATAGATGTGGAATATTCTATGAAATCGAAATACTTTAAGCGAATATTATTAGTTATTAAAACACAATATAATAATAGCAAAAAGCAGAAAATAATAATAAACAGTATATAATAAACTTGCTATATTTACTGACACTAATAAGGATTTTAATGACATAGAATGGCCTATTAGCCATATTGCCTCTGACCTTAAAAGCAACGGTTGTAGGTTCAATTATCAATCAGGGGAATAAATACATTTTATATTCTCGTTTTGGCAATAAACTAAAGCGAGGTGTAGGTTGTCATTGAACACAGAATGTGTAGAAAATTTGGGCGGAGAGTACAGAACGGAGTATCTTAGAACTTGGTTCCCTCGGTCTATCCTGCTATATGCGGGATACAGCGTGAAATTATAATAAATATAACGTAAATGTGATTTAACTATAAATAGATTTCAAAACAGATGTTTTATTCCCAATACTAAATACACGTTGCTGAGCAATTACACAACGACACGCAATTATAAGCCTATCTATGAAACTATAATGAAGACATAGAGGGTCGAATACTTTAATAGGTTACAGCCCTTCATATTTTTAGTTTTATTGACAATTTTTTTTTATTTACGTTTATTATTATAATATTACACGCAAATAATGATGATTTAAACACTAAATATGTATATCTGAAATAATAAATAAATTAGTAGTTTCTCAATTTCTAGTTCCCAATATTATATCTTTCTTCATCGCGTATCAGATTTAAAAGAGAGATTAGAGAGGTTCGTAGGAACTTCCTTACACGCGCCATACAACTGTGGAATAGCCTACCTGCGGCAATGTTTCCAAGTCGATACAATTTGGATACTTCCAAAAAGCACGCTCCATCTTTAAATCCCGCACCACACCTGTAGCTCCTCTGGTATTATGATCACTTACCATCAGGTGACCCGGACGCTGGATTGCCGTGTTCATCCCAAAAAAAAGATCATTTATATTTAAGACACTGCGTTATCTTGTTCCTGACCAATTTCAAGACTACGTATCTACTACTACCGGAGCAGCGCAAAGAAAATAATTAAATAGGACCATTGCTCATTATTTACAATCCGGCGTTGTCCCATTGCGTACGATGACCTACATTTAAAAAGAAATAGCTACACGCTGTATTTCTCACATAACAGAGTAGGAAGAGAGAACCTGGGAACCCTGGAAACCTAGAGTTAAGGCACTCCGATTCCATTCTGACACTTCTGTCCACCACTTTCCGCTGAATTCTAAACATATTGTGTGTTGAATCGCGAATCGTAACGCGTGGGACTCGAAGTTCGAACCCACAACCAATCTCGTTTACAGCCCTACACTTGTGCCCTTGCAGCAATATTTTAAAATAATTCTTAAATAATAAGCAAAGAAGATATGTATATATGTCAGAGACGTCATAATTTTAACGAACGAATGAATTCGTCCGAAATGATGCAACGAAAATCAATTATAAGGCCATTACCGAATAATGAGATGAGCTTCCATCAATCAGTAGAAGTAGGAACGATATATTTAACGGCGCTCATTAAAATAAAAGCTCGATGTTAAGCGAATTTTGTTAAGGAAATGATTATTTTTTGTATATGTTTGTATCGGTGTTTACGATGTATGTTGATATAACAAGTGTATAAGAATTTCGACGTTGCTTGATGAGAACGTATAGCTTAGTGGTCAGAGCGCAGGCATCCAAGAAGCGCGGGTGCAAATCCGGCTTCGTTTAATTTTTTTTACATAAGTGTGGAATAATCCCTATGAATGAATGATAATGACCGGTTTCTTGTTTTCTTCATAGAAGGGTAGGCAAGGAGAACCCAGTTTCAAGACAATTCGATCCTTGCTTTTAATAAAAAAAACTATTGAATAATGATTTCTATATGTATATAACAATAGTTTTAATATAATTGCGTTTGGTATGAAAAATTAAAAAATAAAATAAATAAATCAGCTTCACGCTGTATCCCGCACACAGCAGGGTAGGCAGAGGGAACCTAGTGTTAAGACACTCTGTTCCCCACTTTCTGCCGAATTCTGGAAGCACTGCGTGTTGAGTGGCAAAGGTATCCGGGTTAGAAGTGTCAGCGCTCCTTTTACAGGTATAGGGTAAAATATTTGAAACCCATACCTAAAAAAAATCAAGATACCCCAACAGTTTAGACGTAGGATTTTTTTTTCATTTCATGACGTTTATCATTTAAAGTGGTGCTGACAATTCCACCCTTTATATTAAAGAATTAAATGTTTCATTTTCATTGAAATATAATTAAATAATTTTGAATGTCCTTATAATAGAAAATATCTACAAGAATATACAGTGATTTAGCACCATTTTTTATTAATTTACCAAAAATATGCAAGAAATAGATTAACATTATATTGAGAAAATCCTCAATACTAACAAAAAATACAAACAATCACAACAAAACCGTCGTGGCGCAGTGGCACACAGTCGGATTCTAAATCTCATGGTACCGGATATGTTCCCTTCAGTTATGACCTCGACTGCGCTACTTGCATCTGACATGTGTCATCCAGAGGACTGGATGCCAACTCGAACTAACTTGGTCGAGTCCTTTAGGCACTACATGCTATATTTTCATATATAATAATTATACTATTTTTAATCTGTGGAAAAATGGTTACCCGTATACAACATTGCCTATATATAACTATTCCATGTTAATGAGCAAAAAAATTGAACCAATACATTACATAGTTGACTAAGCGATTTAATTTTAATTAAATGAATGTAGGAAGAACACAACCCAGAAACGGACACCTTACTTCACTCCTCTCTCTTCATGCAAAAATATTTAAAAAATGTAAACGTGTTGAGAGGAACTCAACGCCGGGCTTTTAGCCTTGAAAATATTAATAAATAACAATTCATTCCATCGAGTGGGGAATTCCATAGAACCAAAAACCGTCGCGTTACAAACACACCCTTGTGCCCCTGCGCCACGACGGCCTCAATAAATGTGAGATGTATATTTTTCTATAATCGTTAACCCCTGATCGTAGCTACCAAATTCTTCTGCTCCATGTTTTTACTAGGAAATTTTATTAGTCAATATTATAAGCAAATTTTATTAGCTGCTTATAAAATCAAAAATCAAATCAGCTTCACGCTGTATCCCGCACACAGCAGGGTAGGCAAAGGGAACCTAGTGTTAAGACACTCCGTTCCCCACTTTCTGCCGAATTCTGGAGGCATTGCGCGTTGAGTGGCAGAACTCAACGCCGCGCTTCGCCTCGATACCAGAGCGAAGAAATGAAAAAATAAATTTAAGTAAATATTTCATCTCCTCGAGTGGGGATCGAACCCACAACAAGTCGATTTTACAGTCACACTTCGTGCCGCTGTGCCACGACAGCCAAGTACAGTGGTTATATACTGCGTGAAACCTTTGAAACCGTCCACACAACTTGAAAGTATCATTTGAATGGGAATGGTGCCAATTATAACTTGAAATTACTTTTAACAAAGGAAGCTATTCCGAAGAGTCGTTAACGTGCGAGTCATTTGTGTAACAACATCTGAATATATGGAGGTCAATGTATGTGACATTGTTTTTTTTAAAAATTACTGTATTTTTTTCAGTTTCACGCTGTATCCCGCATGTGGCAGGGTAGGCAGAGGGAGCTTAGTGTTAAGACACTTCGGTCCCCGTTGTCCGCCGAATTCTGGAAGCATTGCGTGTTGAGTGAACGTTGAGTGCGGAACTTAATGCCGCACTTGCGCCTTGATGCCACAGCGAAGAAGTGAAAACATTAAATATTTTATTATCTGGAGTAGTAATCGAACCACAACTAGCCTCTATTATAGTTACAATATAATATATTTTTTCTGCTTTTTAGTATTTCTGCGGCAACAAAATTAACACGGTTCATGAGATACAGCTTAGTGACAGATGGACAAACATACAGCGGAGTCTTAATTATAGAGTCCCGCCGCGCTTTTGTTACGGAATCCTAAAAATATTTTGAGACATTATTTTTTTAAGTAAGTGGGACCCGAGCCCGCGCTTCTGGAAAAACTTCGAAGTTTGTCCGTTTCCAGACGTACATATCTAAATATTATTCTCCTTTCCTTAGTGTATGATTGAGTGGTGATCATTAACTAAAAAAGAACCAGAGAGATCTGTTTAACTATAAAAGAAACAAAAGAAGAATACAAAAATTCATACATATTTAATGTTCTTGTGCAGATTTGGTTTGGTGCAGATGTTCGCTCAAATATTGTATAGAATAATAGAATAGTTTGGTCGTGACAAAGACTCGATAGCAGCTCATGCACTTCAAGATGCAATACCAATACCATACAGAGAAATGGATATTTATTTGATCTTATATATAGTATATTGTGTTTTATAAGAGATCATCGTGGCTTAATATAAATGCGATGGTCGTGGATTCGATTATTATTCGAGGTAATAAAATATTCTATAATTATTCTACCTATTTTGTGTGAGGCTTTCAGGATGGTAGGCTGACTAATGCAAGATGAATAAGAAAAGCGAAGGACGCAGTGTCTTGATACTAGTTGTTTCTGCTTAATATCAACGATATGAAGAGGACTACCTATATACGGGATCAAATTTGAAGCTGAAAACAAAAATTAATATTATTTCTGTCCAAAATAGGAAGATTTTAGAAAAATCTAAGTCGAAGTCCTTATATATTTACCCATGATATTTTTGAAAAATAATTTAATGTTACATAGCAGATACTTATACTATTTATTTTTAACTTTTTGCACATAAATTAACTTGAAAGACTAACCTACCCTAACCAACGAGGTCCAACTTAAAGTTCTACTTTCTCAATTCTCTTGTAGTTACAAAATTTCTGGTTTTAAATATAAATGTTTTTAAATATAAATGTTTATAATTTTATGTTCTTAGTAAAAAAAAGAATATATGGTTATATTTTTCCTACATTTATTTCATTCAACACCAACTTCAATTCAACACTCTGCTATATTATAAAGCAATGTATGCAACTTAAGAATTGCCGTGTCACATATGACGTACGACTGTCACGGTATCTCGAATACAGGCCATTTGTTTAAGGAATACTCGCTTAGGAGCGTATCAGGCTTACTTTATATTACTTAGATATTTATTTATTCCAAGTAAATATTGTTTTTGTTTTACATACTGTAATATTATGAAGAGAAAGCTGTGATAATCTAGTGAGGGATTCGTCTAGGGAGGCTTAGGAGCTTTTTTTAAAGTGACAGACTTTTGCTTAACTTTACCCTGTATCCTATACGTAGCAGGGTAGGCAGAGGGAACTGTGGAACCTAGAGCTAAGATATTATTCCTATTAAGTCACTTCTGTTCCCTATTTATTTCTGGAGGCATTCTGACATAAATGGCGGAACTTAACGCCGCTTGCACCACGACTTGTCCCAAAAAATATTAAAATTTAAGTGGTTTACTATAAATAGCGGGTTATAACTTCAAAATGAATCCTAAGGATACATTATTTAGCAGTATAAAACTCAAAGTCAAATCAAATAATAAGAAATAAGTTACCTTAGCTACATGGCATATCCCGCATATAACGGGATCCCGCCGGAAGATAGGAAACCTAAAATTAAGACACTCCGCCTTTTCATCTTACCACTCAATTTTAGAGATTGCCGTGATGAGTGGCGAAACTCAACGCCGCGCTTCGTCTTGGCACCAAAGCGAAAAGATGAAAAAAAAAATAATTCCTCAAGAGTAAAACGAACGCAACCGTCGCGCTAACTACCAGGCGACCAAAATGCTAAATTAAAAGAAATGTAAACTTTATTTAACATTCACTATATTTCATCCCTTATTTCATACAAATATATATGGAATTACTCCACAAGAGAATAGAATATGTCCGATATCGAATACTCCAAGAATAATGGCATGACATAAGGCCAAGGCGGTGTTAGTTACATACTACGTACTCGTATGGTAGATTCTACATCTGAATTTCTACGTTCACACATACTAGTATCCCGCAATTTGCGAAATATTCACAGTAACCGTAGAAATGTAACATTATATTATTAGAATTCTATCAATATAGATAATGATATTTATCAATACAAATATTTACTTATATTTGTCAAATGAGTAATCACTCCCTTCTACACTTTGCAAGTAACAGAAAGTAATGCCTAGAATTAAAATATTAATTATTAATTTCCCCTAGGAAACTGTCGTGGCAGAGGCGCAAGCGTGTGCTTGTAAACGCAACGATTGTGGGTTCGATTTCCACTCGTGAAACTGAAGTATTTAATATTTTAACTTCCGCGCTTTCGTAACGAGGTGTTGAATTCCACCACTCATTACGCAATGCCTCGAGAATTCGAAGGAAAAAGGCGAACGAAAGTTTCTTAATTGGAACGGAGTGTCTTAACACTTGGTAACCTCGTTTCCGCTGCTTGTTATGTACCAACGTGATGCAGTGTGAAGCGAAAAGCCCCTAAATAATATAAATACTTTCTGGTAAAACGCTTCCACTTCTACTAACACTATTTCTACTACTACAAACTACAGACAAATACTATTTATCAACTGTACCATAACAATAACATATTTTTTTGGTTATCTTCTTGCTGTATCTCTCATATAGGTAGGTATTTGGGATAATCGATATAGAACTTAGTGTTAAGCAACTCCGTTCTCCTCTTTCTAAACAATTTTTAAAACATTGCGTGTTAAATGGCAAAACCCATCGCTTTGTCTTATCACCAAACAAACAATATTTACCTCTAAAAAAAATCGAACCCACTCTCCCTTCAGACAAGCCCAATCAGCTCTACCATAACCAAAAAACATAAAAACATACCCATATTATTTAACTTATTAAATACCAACATACGTATATAAAACAAATTCCTTCGTCCTTGGAACACCATCATAAATAACACACTGTATGTTTATTTATAACATAATTAAGGCTATGAACTGTTTTCGGATCTATGAATATGAAATGGCTTAGGCTATGCAATTTTGTATCGTTATTATCTTAATAGAGTCCGACGTCCGTAACTCAGGGTTGACTCTGTGAAATATAAATTGATGTCATTCGTTTCGTGTCGTTAAAGAGAGAGCTAGAGAGAGCTAGAGATAGAGATTTATTAGGTTTTGTACGCTTCGTTTTTTTTATTTTTTGGATGAAAGAGTAGGTAGAGTGAACCTAGTGTTATGGTTCTCCGTTGCCCAATTTTCAGCCAGTTTTCAAGATTTCGTGTGTTGAATGGTGGAACCAAACGCAGCACTTTATCTTAGTACAAGTGCTAGGAATATTATAACTGTAAACGTGGCGATTGTGGGTTTGATTTCCAGTCGAGGAAATAAAATATTTAATATTTTCATTTCCTCGCTCGGTAAGAAGGAAATGCATGGCGGTGAGTTCCCGCAGTCAACACGTAATGCGTCGAGAATTCAACGGAGAGTGGAGTAACTTGTTTTATTTTTTTTTTTCAGTTCCACTATGAAATTAAATAAATAAATAAAAATATACCTACTACATTATTTCGTACTGCTATTACGTATATTAAGGAAATATTGAATGTGATATACCCAAGATAAAAATAAACAGAGAACTTTCATTTAAAAGCTATCCGACTCGCTGGCTCCGCTTTGATCCGAAGAAAAGCCGATGGCCCTTTCATCATTCGATGTATGAAGATTTACAATCGAGTAGAATTATTTATAAAATATATAAAAAAATATACTCTTTAGAATTTTCGGCAAATAATTCTTTATTAAATTAATGAATTTTCTAAAGATTTTGATGCCATAGTGACGCAGTAGTCATAGTGAATCCATAGTAGTTCATTGTATGACTGTGAATGCAACGGTTGTGGGTTTGATTCCCAGTCAGAGCAATTAATTACTTAATTTCCTCACTCTGGCAATTTCACCCTATGTCCTGAAAACATCCCCGGCTAAGCAGAGTGAACCAATTGTGAAGAAATTTTGGGGATATTGCGTATTCAGTTGCGGAACTCAACGGCGCACTTTGTTACTATTTATTTTTATATTTTTTAAGGATGTTACTATCAATTTCACTAACCAAATAGACAAAGTCCACTATACAAGAATATGTGATAATATAGAGTAAATTCAGTTCCTTAGTACCCAGTACTAATGCATCTTAATTAATTCTGTAAGTGCCATCAAATGCTTATACAGCGTTAGTAGTGTACATACATAATGTATATATCACAAAATATATTAAAACAACACTTGCCCAATCTGGGAACTTAGTGTCAAGACATTCCTGTCCCCGTCGAGATACTCTCGTTCCCCAATGCCACCGATTTCTGGAGGCAAAGCAACAAAATAAGAATATTAAATATTTCTTCAAGTGAGAATTGGAACCAGAACCTGCTGTATTTACAGGTTGTGGTTTCAATTCTACACTCGTCTCCCAGAATNGATTATTCGCCACCGAGCAATCATTACCCAAGGAAAAATCCTGTGGGCAATAATTACTCGCCGCCCAGGGTGCACCGGTACACTACACTGCTCGTCCCCCCGAATGACAAGCGCATTCGAAAAGGGCCAGCAGCAAGCACACACACGAGGAGGTTATCCGACTTCGCACCCCAGAATTGTTAGTCCTGAGCCAACACAGAATTGTTAGTCCTGAGATTAGCATGTCTATATACTGTAACAAAATGACCACGTATAAAAATTTCAATATATTAGAGAAGTAAATAGACTCTAACATAAACAATTTATAACAAGAAACCAATAAGACTCACTTATATCCAAACAACATGAACAATTCAAATTATTCACTGAGCACACTTCATTCGTCTTTCTTGACATACAAATTGTATACGGGAATAGCATGAATTATTGTTTTACGGCTGTTTTTTTTATGGCATTTTTTTCTCTCTATATCTTGTAGAGAGAGAAGATAGAAAAAAAAATACATAAATACTCCGTTCTCTGCTTTTCGTTCCTAATATATTGAATCCTACGTGTTGAACTCAACTCAATGTCGTGTTTTGTCTTACGCTTACCTATATTATTTTACAAATTCATATTTCTTTTGTTTTGGCCGTTCTGGTACACCAACACAACCTGTTTTGGCCGTTCTGGTACACCAACACAACCTGTAAGCACGACGGATGTGGGTTCGATTCCCACTGGGGAGAACGAACTATTCGGTCTGGTAAAAAGATAAAATTTTCTTCCTGTCCTTGAAGTAGGTTATCTCTACCTATCCTACCGTATTGCGTGATACAAAGTGAAGCTGATTTATATAAGAACATTGCTCTAAGTGGAAATCGAAGCCGCAACCATCATGTGTACAATTGCACATAGTAACGACATTTTACTGAGAATTACGACTTCCCAAATATAAATTATAATTGTTCGCTTAGTATGTCTTGGGAGTTCCGTTTGATGTTCTGATTAATCACTTTTTGGGTCTGAAATATGACAACTGTATTTGCTTGAATGAAATTAATTTTTATTGCTATTTCAGTTTTAAAAACAGCTTTCTTTTCAGGTTTGAGTCGTGAACATAAAGTTTAATAAAAATATTTGTTATATATATTATAATTTGTGACATTTATGAAAGAGATGAAGAAAGGACGGAATGCAAAATCAGTGTAAATGGTAAGATATTAGAACAAGTGAATGAAGTGGTATATTTGGGAAGTATGTTCAGTAGAGAGAGAAGATACGAGATAGTTGTGGAAAGGCGTATTGCTGCCGGTAACAAGGTTAACGGAGCCTTAGCTGCATTGATGAGACGGCGAATTGATGAGACGGCGAAACGTCAGCACAGCTGCGCGTTTCGCCGTACACAATGCAGTGTTGGTACCAACGCTGCGTGGGTATTACAGAAGAAGAATGAAAGAAAGATGAATGCCGTGGAGATGTCATCTCTTCGTAGGATATGCGGAGTCAGCTTAGTTGATCGAATCCGCAATGAAGAGATACACAGAATGGCAGGTACTAGCGAGGATGTCACGGTGAGAATGAAGAAGAACGTGCTCAGCTGGTTTGGGCACGTCGAACGAATGAGTGATGAAAGAATGGCAAAAAAGATTTATGATGGAAAAGTGAGTGGTAAGAGAGATAGGTTGACCTTCGAAAACACATTATCAAAGATACTGGAGGAAGGTCACGTAAAAAGTATGAGGACCCCCCGAAGGGCATGTATGATTTCTGGGCAGTGGACGAGGCGAAAGAGGTATGTAGAGACCGTAGCATTTGGCGCTCCATTCTCTCTGACTACCCCGCTAGGGATAAAGCGTGAAGCTAAGTTAAGTTATTTGTGACATTTGTACTTACAGACTAACAAATTTTAATTGTAATTTTTTACATATATTAAAATAGAAGTAGGAGCAACTCGAACCTGAAATTCTTGAGAATCGCACAAGTTTACATCGAAATTCTTACATGCTTTCTTACAACCTGCTTATGTTGTAGCATCCCCTTTCCCCTTTTCTATTCATAGATAATTGATAAGAATGATCATTTGGCTCGAGATAATGCTATACATTAAAAAAAAATTTAAAAAAAACCGGCCAAGTGCGCGTCGAATTAGCGCATGGAGGACTCCTTATCGTTTGTCTATAAAATAGACAAAAAAATCACATCACGTTTTTATGTGGGGCGTCCTTACATTTTTTTTTTTAAATATTTGTGGCTAATGCAGAAACAGAATAAATAAATCATCACCTGTGAAAATATTAACTGATAGTAAGACGGAGTCTTAGTAATAGTCCTAGTGTGATACTGAAGAACTATAATATAACACAAGACTGCACCCGATGACTGTAACTTTTAGTTGCTTAAATCTATGTAAGAATATTTATACACCGTGAGATTGATAGAAAAAAATATGATTATGTTTTGTTGTAAAAATATATAAACATTACATTCTCTAAGCTGACTCTAAACGTCACGATTCTGAGAATGATTCCCACTCAGGAAATGCATTTCCTAGTTTTGGTAACAAGACAAAGCACGGCGTTCCAATGTTGACAAAGTTCCGAAAATTGGATGAAAAGTGGGGAGCGGGATGTGTTAATACATATAGGTTCCCTTTGCCTACCGTGCTTTACTGAAGCGTGTTGCTTTTTAACATTATTTTTTCATATATCTCATATAAACAAAAAAAAAACAATAAACTAAAGCATCCGTCAACCAAGTCCCAATTAAATTCCAGCTCAACAGAAAACAGGCCCATTCCCCACCATACTGTGACAAGAATCGTTAAACAATCACCACTCCTGCTTCTCGTACATCGAAATAAATCTACACAAAGTAATTTAAATAAATCCTTCATATAACATTGGGTAATGGAACAAGGGTGTAAAACGATCCAAATGAGTGTGCCTCTGGTGTAGATAAATTACATTAAATCTGTCGCTCATGTAGCGGAAAATTCACCTGTTTCTTGACGATTCTGATAAAATTTTCCTAGGAAATTTGACTGACATGATTTGATACGGCGCGTCGAGAAGTTATCTTGAATATTATTTCTGTTTTAATAATTTTTCATGTTGGAGTTTCAATTTTTTTTGCGTTTTACTGGGTAGGTAGGTGAAAGTTTGTTTCAAGATATTCAATTCTACTCTCTAATGTGAGGGCAGTCGTGGCGCAGAGGCACAAAGTGTGATTGCAAAATCGATTGGTTGTGAGTTCAATCCCCACTCGAGGAAATGAAATATAAATTTAAATTTTCATTTCTTCGCTCTAGCAAAAGCGCAAAAAAAGGCAAAGCGCGGCGTTGAGTTCCGCTATTCAACACGCAATGCCTCCAGTTTCGGCGGTAAGTGTTCCCTCTACCTACCCTGCTGTGTCCCGCACACATAAAGAGTTTACGCATCACGCATAAAGTGTAAAGCTGAAAAAAATTTTAAAATAATAAATATTGATCACCTACATCTAAGTCAAAATTGTCACATTTACAGTCTAACACTGTCGCACTGTGAATAAGGACGCAAAAGTATGAGCTCTAAATAAAATAACAAACTTACAAAAAAAGATTAAGGCAAAGACATTTTGTTCTACCTTTTTTGGCCCAAATTCAAGACAATGAGACATATGACGTTGTCAAACGGGGGAATAGATAAAAATATTGCCTCGAATGAGGATCGAATTCATAATCATAACATTTAAAATCAAAAACTACGACTGTGCCACGACGACCTCTCTCTCTAGTTTTGTAAAATATTCAGAATACTTATTTAGTTTATAGAAAATTAAAATAAATTGTAAATTGTATAGTGTAATTGTAAAATTAAAATAAACGAGGTATTTTTTTTAAATAAATTAATATAAACATCGATAATTTACTGCACGAAGAAACTTATGATACCTGTTGTAGGTCTAAATAAAATAATTTTGTATTTACAAATACAGTAGAAAACTGATTGAAAAAGAATTGTGGGTTCGATTCCTACTCGACAAAATACATACGTCGTGAAGCAGTACACTTTTTTAAAAATAAAAATCTCATACTGGCCAAATTCTTCCTTACCTAATTAAAACGATAGTCACAACTTTCTCATGAAATAATATAAAAAAAATTAAAATCAGCTTTACGCTGTATCCCGCACACAGCAGGGTAGGCAGAGAGAACCTAGTGTTAAGACACTCCGTTCCCCACTTTCTGCCGAATTCTGGAGGCATTGTGTGTTGAGGGGCAGAACTCAACGCCGCGCTTAACCTTGACACCAGAGCGAAGAAATGGAAATATAAATTTAAGTAAATATTTCATCTCCTCGAGTGGAGATCGAACCCACAACCAGTCGATTTTGCAGTCACACCTCGTGCCGCTGCGCCACGACCGGCCTCTGAAGGAAATAATATAGAAATAAAATATTTTCATTTCCATATTTTGCAAGGCAAAACGGACAGAGCATAGAGATCAGAGTGTCTTCACACTACTATATCCCGGCCTACAGTCCCATACAATCCAAAATTATTATTCCCAAAATCAATCCCGTCGTCTCTCATAGCTTATTCTATACAAAAGTATCGAACACAACGTACCGATAGCGTAGGGAGCGCCGATGAAGCGGCTAATTCAATCAGTGATATCTATTCAAAGATCCAATTTACGTAAGAGACTTGGAGCAAGATGGCTATTACCTTCCTTCCCGGCAATAGTGGGAATACCCGCGTCTATTATATTAATTCACTAGCTAAGATTGTTTAGTTATCTGAAGGATTTGGTTACTTATTGCTTATAGTGAATCTGTTTTCGTTGTGATTCTGATTTACTAGCCTACTTGTACGTGTTTATATATATATATATATATATATATATATATATATATATATATATATATATATGTGTGTGTGTGTGTGTGTGTGTGTATGTATGTATATATGTGTGTATATATATAGGCAAATTAGTGTTAATACACATCCGTATCCAAGCTTTCCGATGAATTCTAGAGGCATTGCGTTGAGTGGCGCAACTCAACGCCCCTTGAGCGTTTTACTTTTTATTATTTCATTATGAATTCAAATCCTATATAAGACGAAAGTAAAAATTAAATAAAATCAGCTTTACGCTGTATCCCGCACACAGCAGAATAGGTAGAGGGAACCTAGTGTTAAGACACTCCATTCCCCACTTTCCGCCAAGTTCTGGAGGCATTGCTTGTTGAGTGGTGGAACTCAACGCCGCACTTTGCCTCGATACCAGAGCGAAGAAATGAAAATATAAATGTAAATAACTATTTAATTTTCCCGAGTGGGGATCGAACCCTCAACCAGTCGATTTTACAGTCACACTTTGTGCTCCTGCACGACGACTGGCCTCAAGATGATATTATAATAAAACTGGCAGGTAATATTAAAAATTAATTAGGTAATATTAATATTAGGTCTAGCTATATATTTGTCTATTATATTAAATGATTTGCTAAGATTCTTTCTTTAGCTTACGGATTAGGTTACTTATAACGAATCTGTTTTCGTAGTTATTCTGGGAAACTATCACATGTATTTACTTATGTGTTAATAGAATTATTATTTTATATATTGACTAGAGTGTTGGACTCTGAATATAAAACATGACATTGTACGTCACGTACAATCTTTTTTTTGTCGTTAGGGAGTGGAGGGGAGGAGAGAGGGGGGTGTAATTAGAAAGGATTTCTAGAAAATTTTACAATTACGCGAAAAACGGGATTTTCCATTGTAAGTTTTAAGACATTCGCGCTGTATCCCGTACATATCAGGGTAGATACAGGGAACCTAGTGTTAATACACTCCGTTCCCCATAAATTCCACATTGCGAAAGGTTGCAAGCGATTGTTACTATAAAATAAAATAAAAAAAATTATTAACTATCTCTCATATTTTGCAGTAATACGTGACTGCGTTCTTCAATTTCCGGGTATTTAGTGACATTGTGTGGAGCTGAATTCAACGCCTCATTTTACCTAACTAAGCCTGTGGTAATAATAATACATACTAATATTATTGAATGTAAATACTTTTTGCGGAAACCATTTGTATTTAAAACTACAATCCCAGATTTCACTTTAATTTTTATATTTTATCTATATATTTTCTTGTTGTAAACCCTTACTTTATTTCTAGAATTTCTAGTAAAATTTCAATTATTATGTTTAAGTGCATTCTATTTATATACGAACGACACGTCAACAGGATCGATGTAAGTGCCGTCGTGGCTAATAGCACAGCCTCTGACTGTAAACGAGACTGTTGAACGTTCGATTCCCATTCAGAGGAATTAATTATTTTCATTTACTCACGCTGGTAACAAATCAAAAATGTGGCTTTAATTTGACGAGGTGTGGCAATTGACGAGACCGACCAATGTCTCGAAAATTCCGTAGTACAACGTGAAGCTAAAATACATTTTTTTTTAAATATTCAACCAAAAATTAACACGAAAAAAATATTTTATAAAATCAAAATGATGCCTACCTTAGCAAAACTACTTACCTTCCCTCTCATTTTGATAGTTTTAGATGCGTTAAAGACGAGACAAATTAATGAAATATTCATATATTAGTCTATCAAAAGCACTCCTAATCTTAATATAAACTCATATATTAATAGCTATATAGTTAAAGGAACATAAACCTCTTGTAATAGCTGAGAGATTAGAGAGTGTATGTATTATTAAAAGCAGCTACAATTTTTGTTATATGTATATAATTTAGAAGCCGTCGCAGTGGAACAAGGGGATGACTGTAACGCTACGGTTGTGGGTGCGATCCCCACTCGAGGATAATAAATTATTATATATTAATATGTTCGTTTCTTCGCTCTGGTGCCAAGGCAAAAGGAGCGTCTTAAGTCAAGGTTCCCTCCGCCTTGCTGTGTGCGGGATAGAATGAAGCTGATTTATTTATTTATTTTCTTTTTATTTTAGCTTCAGTCTGCCTATATGATCACCTACTACAAAATACACTGTATTTTGTAGTAGGTGGTCATATAGGCAGACTGAGCTTAGTTTTAAGACACTCTTCTCTACACTTCCCACCGAATTCTGGAGGCATAGCGTGTTGAGTCAACGGAAGTCAACGGCGCGTTTTTTCTCGGGTGAGAATCGAACCCACCCAGTCAAGTTTACAGTCACACGCTTGTGCCCCTACAAGTATACTTGTATACTATTATACAAGATTTTGAATTTTTAATTGAATTAAAAAATAGCGTAATAATATTTTTTTGCGTTTTAACCCCTATTTGTTATGATGACTTATAACTATATCATGAAATTAAAGAAATTTAATTTAACCTATTTATAACATTAAAAAAAATCAGCTTCACGCTGTATCCCGCACACAGCAGGGTAGGCGGAGGGAACCTAGTGTTAAGACACTCCGTTCCCCACTTTCTGCCGAGTTCTGGAGGCATTGCGTGTTGAGTGGCAGAACTCAACGCCGTTCTTAACCTCGACACCAGAGCGAAGAAATGGAAATATAAATTTAAGTAAATATTTCAACTCCTCGAGTGGAGATCGAACCCACAACCAGTCGGTTTTACAGTCACACTTCATGCCGCTGCACCACGACTGGCCTCATTTATAACATTAATTGATTGTATTATCATGAACCTTGACAGGTTTACGTGGCTGAGGTTAAAATATGACATCATCTAGCTAGTCTATTGTTGGAACCAGAAACTGAACATTGGAACTCTTCAGATATCACTAGTAAAATTAACAATTATAACCATTTGTAGCTTCGAGCGTATTATAGCGCTTGATGTAGAATAATATGTTTTTTTAATTCCTTTTTTTCTTTCTCATGTCAAGATATATTTAAGCGAAGAGTGAAAGATTTATTATCCACTCTCCGCCAGAACTTGAGAAATTCAACATAAGCTTCCTCTTACGTCAGCGGAAAAAAACATAATAATCGTCACCTCGGGTAGGTTAGGTTTCTTGAGTGTAAGTCTAACCCACAACCATCGCTTTTACTATTAAATAGTTTCCACGAATACTTTTCCACGATACCAATTTTCAATTTTTCAGTCACGATGAATGATTTTTTTTTTCAAATAAGTTTTATATCTTTGTATTGTATAAAAAAGGTTTGTAGCAGATATTTATATAATTTACATAGTAGTATAAAATAAAAAAAAATACATTGTTGCGCCTGCATCTGGTTTAAATTAGGACAGCTCTAAGTTCGATTTCCTTTCGGACTATTGAATTATTTTTCTTTCCTTCGCTGTGGAAACATAAAAAAAGCAAGGCGAAAGCGGAGAACAGAGGGTACACTAGCATCCGTACATGAAAAGGTCACGGAACCCTTATAGGATCATTTTGTTGTCCTTTTATCCGTCAGCCAAGATGGAATCAATCAAGTTGAAATTAATGTGATTTAACTAAAATCAATGGCCCGGCCCTCTGGAGTATAGAAAAATCAAGCTTTTAAATCAAGGTAATCAAAAGATACTAGCATTTTGCATCAATTTTGCTGTATTTTGTATTAAATTCGTCACGTAATCAAAACTGTAGGTTCATGGGAAGAATCCTATTACTTACTACTTAACTGTGGACCTACAGTTATAAAGTTTGGTATGAAATAAGAAGGAAAAAAAACGAAGAATTAAAATTTATAGTTATTTTGTGAAATAATTACAAACTTATATTTGTAGTTCATTTGATTGAAAATGAGTGTATACGCCCGCAAAATTAACTCTAGTTACGACATTTAAATATCATTCAAAATAAACTTACTAAAAGAATAAATTTGTAAAAATACCGTCCACTATAAAGATTCTAGACCAGATGCGTTAAACCTAAACGTCTATCTATCGGACTGATGCGATTTTGGGCTTCAATGCACTTTCATTGAATTGGACTTTGAGTTCCGCTTCTAATTTCATTCGTATTTGGTTAGTCTTAATTTTTGTTAATTTGTTTTTATTTTCTACCTATTTAACAAGATTAAATATATTTTTTGTAAATATACTTTTTGGATTTTTTTTCTTTATTTAATAATATCTATGAAACTTATTGTTTGGGAGGTTATAACCAAAATTAATATTAATTTACGTAATTTAGAATATGTAAGATTTAATAAAAAATACGCTTTATAGTCTCTTATTAATATTTTAAAAAAATCTACTTGAGTCTTCACTTAAGACTTACGAATACAATAACAGAACTTCACTTAAGACTTGTGAATACAATAACAAAACTTTGTTCAGTCTTTACAATTATCACATAGTGCATTTTGTAGCAATTTTTAATTTTTTTTCTAACACATAAGTGACATTTTGAAAAGAGTACGCTGTCACTTAGGTAAAAAAAAATTGTAGCAATTTTTGATAGAATTATTTTTTTTTAAGAGAAAAGAGGACACTGTCACATAAGTGACAGTGTCCTCTTTTCAAGACGTTTCGTATAATTTAAAATTTCACTACCGCTACATGTGTCTACTGGTCTGACTCCAATCATTGATTTGGCATCAGAATCTTTGTTTATGAACTCTTTTATTGTTTTATCTTTTTCATGCCGTGACATGTTGATGAAATAGTTGTAAAAAAAGAAACAAATAAAAATTATGATATCAAAAAAATAACGTAACTGGTATCGTGGGGGCCACGCAGACCCCAACTTGTTCATACCTGGGTCCTGGTATGTCGCTCACGTTCGGCACCGGGCGCGAATAGCAAGGCGTAATGACAATACTTAAAATACTGGCTACCCATGATGCTTATCTTGTTAGAAAATATAGAAAATACCAGGCATGTCGGCCACACGGCCCCCACCATACCAGCTGAGGGTTAAAAACAACTAATAAATCAAATTTAAAAATACCATTATAAATTAATCTAACCTTTCAACATCAAAGTTGCGCAACGTAATAGAAAATTACAGTTATTTCCGTTCCAATAAAGAGAGAATCTAAAAATCTTTTGCTATTAAAATAGCTGTCAGGATTCACAAATACACTTTGCTGTTAGCCAATACCCAATACATTCGTCCAGCTGTTCCGTATGCCTGCCACTGTCAATCGAATGAAAAAAAGGCTAAAAGTGCATAGATTTATCTCTATACGAGTCCTATTTTAAGAGCTGTACCTGGTTTGTTTGTAAGCCTATTTTACAGTTTTATAAATTCACACTTTCGAAAGAAACCTTTTTTCCTTTAAAAAAATTAAACAATTGGTAAATAGTTTAAAATATAACGTTTTTTTAATCGTAAAAAAATGTACAATTGACGGGATTAATTAACGCTAAAAAGTATTCTCTACCAGCCAATCCAAATCATGTGGAGAATAAAATGTGTAGGTGTAATGATAGCTTTACATTTAAGTATGATAAGATATTTTTTTTATTTTTGCTTAATAAATATGTCTCGGGCGAGAAAGTGCCACTACTTGCCGTTTATTTTTTTAATGAAAAAGAAGACTTTTTCGGGGTAAAGTTAGAAACAATAATTATAGCACTAGAGTCATCCAGCTGTACTAAAGTATTACAAGAATCTAGACATATAAAACTCTTCCGTTACGAAGTGACTGACAGATTATACCGGAACAAGCCGGAACCACGCGGCGAACAATGCTAACTTCTGGCAAGAAGGTTCCTTGTAAATTGTTGGGTAGTAGTAATACAAGATTTACCAAAATTTCTTCTCAGAAATAAGAAAATTGCAATTTTACGTAAAGAAAGTAGCGGGAAAGATGAAGTTATGGATTTCGAAGGAAAGAGGACAACAGAAGTCTCCTAATGGGAAGGTAGTATCATAACACTAGGTTCCCAGATTCCACCTGCCTAGTTCCATGCTAGTGTGAGCTACAGCGTGAAGCTAAGAAAAGTTGCGTGCTACAACTAGTATAATATACATATATATAAATAAATAAAAAATTTAAATGCTTTATTAAAAAATATCCAACTCATATCTTATTCTTACATTATTAAAAAATATTTTCCCTTATAACTTTTATAAGAGCCATGAGAAGTAAAAGTTTCTCATATAAAATTAATCACACAGCTTAAGTTGTTCATAAGACAAGGAAAAAATTTAGAAGAAAAGTTATTATTTAATCAATCACATAAAAGACGATGAAATGTTCCTAATACAAAGAGGACAACGTGTGTATATGAAAGGAGCGTTTTTCGTAATTTTCAGTACAATTTTATAAATATAACAATATAATTTAACATTACTTTGAACTTTTATTGGCCATAGTGTCGCTGCGACACATTGTCTGACAATAAACACAACGGTTTCGATTCCATTTCGAAGGAATTAATTATGTTAATATCCTCGTTTTGGTAACAAGTCAAAACGCGATGTTCAAGTGCACCACTGAACAAGCAATGTCACGAAAACTGGACGGAAAGTAACAAATAGTGTTAATAATGAATATTATTTATACCTTATTATTTGAGGCCAGTCGCGGTGCAGCGGCACGAAGTGTGGCTTTGTGGGTTCGATCCCTACTCGAGAAGATGAAATATTTACTTAAATTTATATTTCCATTTCTTCGCTCTGGTGTCGAGGTTAAGCGCGACGCTAAGTTCTGTTACTCAACACGAAATACCTCCAGAATTCGGCAGAAAGTGAGGAACGGAGTGTCTTAACACTAGGTTCCCTCTCCCTACCCTGCTGTGTGCTTGATACAGCGTGAAGCTGAAAAAAATAATTATACCTAAATAACATTTGTAAACACGCTATGTCAGCGTCCTAAATTTAATCGCTACAAATGCAACTGTGAAATTATTTTTCGCTGTTCTTTTATAGCATATAAATAACCATATTAAATATATATTATATAATAAAAAAGTTAAATGTTAGGTCTCGTCTCATTAGTATCGTCTTAATGCCGTAGCCCACAATGTCCTATCTAAAAGATCTTTCTGCCTATTTTTCAGAAAACGTATAAAAAAATTAACGGAGTAGGACTTGAACCAAGCGAAAATCTTAAAAACCTAAGCTTCTAACCTTTCTTATATATTATTTGTTTACGTTAAATTTTACAATAAAAAATTATAATTTTATACAAAAAACCAATTTGTTTCCGCTTTTTATATTGTCAAGCATTTCTGGGGGAGGATTTTACAAATATCCACTATCCATACTAGAGGAAAGCATTAAGCAAAGCAAAAAATATTACCCTTTGTCTACTGTGAAGATATTTACGTCAGTCAGTGATTGTACCTAGTTGGTCAGTTGGTGTATGTCTGTAAGTTTTTGTTTAACTTGCCCTGTTAGGTAGTTAGTTTGATAGGATATGTAGAATCTTGAACGTGATAGACTTAATTCCCACTCTAGAAAATGAAATATTTCATATTTTAATTGTCTTGCTGAATAACGAAGCAAAACAGGTCTGTACCACATAGGATACGCAGAGGGAACCTGAGAACCTAGTATTAAGACATTCCGTTTCCATTAAGCCACTTCCGTCCGCGTACTTTCCACCGAATTCCAGAGGCATTGCATGTTATGTGGCTCAACTCAACGCGGTACTTTTTCTAATTACCAGAGCAAGGAAATGAAACTATTAAATGTATCACATCCTCAAGTGGGAATCGAACCTAACTACAGGCCTGAACATAAGTATAAATTCCTGATCATCTCATATAAAAGCATTTACATTTTTAAAGATCGGTTATTTTCAGAGTGAACCGTTTCAGTTTCTCGTCAGACATGCAGGGATTTGGACGGCGTTTGCATTATTAAGTAGCTTAGCGTCCACTATGACACCCACTTTTTATATTATTCTAGTCAAAGAGACTCTAGAAAAGTAGGATGCATAAAATATATTTATATTCTTTATAAATTATGCTAGGTCTAGGGTTTAGGTCAGGTGGTAGGCCTTTTTAGAAGGCTTTTTGGTCTCTGTTATATATGTATAGCGACTACACATATGTGTGTATGTAGTTGTAGTGTACGTGTGTACTACGAGACTGAAACGACATCTTGCATGTCAACATGATATTTATAATACAAGCTCTATACTAAAGCTTTACTATTATGATAGACAAAGTAGAACATATAAAAATTACTTATATTTTTAAATTAAATCTTATATGCTAATTATACAATCTAAAAGAAACTTGCATTTTTACACAGTAAATTATCTCAATTTATTGAAATCCTTACCTAAATTTGGATAGGCATTAGAATGAGAAATGAAAAGCAGAATACATAAAATATATTTATTGTAATAGGCCATCGTGGTGCAGTGTGACAGAGTGTAACAGTAACTATCCTTTTTTATTTATCTTCTCTATCTATTAATCCTTCTTCACTCATATTTGAAAGGTTAATTTTGTTTCGTTGGTTCACTTCTACGCCCTGAAAAATCCTGTAGCGACAATCTCCTCAGGTAATATGCCTGTCATTCTCAATTTTATTTAAATTACTTGCGAATTTTGCGATTGTCTGCAATGAACTTCCTACTGAAATTTGATATTGCAAATCATTTAAATACATTTTCTTTTTATATTGTTTATTTTTCTTACATAACTTAATGTATGTCATAAAAAATATTCTATTCTACTCTATAAAGTATCCAATACATTACTGTAATGCAATAAATCAATAACATTATCATAAAATTCGGTGAATCCCAACAATATTTGTACGACATATAAGCATTATTGGGCAAAACATCATTATTCTAAGCATTACGAAACAGTAATTTTATCGATATATCTCTCGATCAGTGATTCTCAACCTTTCCTGTAAGACATTTAACGATTTATGTATTTTTAAAAGTTATTTACATACCTATAATAGATTTTTTGATTAATTTATAATATTTTTTATTTATTAAAGAAGCCTTTAATTACAGATATTAGATTTTTTTTAATAACTGCCATGGCACAGCGGCTGTGCATCTGGATTTAAGCGATGGTTAATCCTCCGCGGCTGAAGTGGCTTAATTTTTACAATTATACTGACGCACTCGTAGTAGTTCACGAGGCACCTTTTTTAGAAGCAAGTATTTTTATAGCATAAACTTACGCAATAATTTTATTTATATTTATTAGATCTCTAGTATATTATTTATGTAAAATTTATTTTAAATAAAGAAAACAATGTGTATTTTCAAAATTAAACATCGTTTATTGACGTTACATAAATCACTCTAAGTATTTCTTTTTCTTCACAAAATAGATTTTATGTATAATTAATATTATATAATATATTTGGAAAATTACATTACTTTAAATAGAGAATATGAAGTAAATTCAATGGCTGAATACAAAATTAGGCTGAATACAATAATTAGTCTCCTTTTTTATTTTAATTTTTTGTACAAATACGACATAGTTCTTCATCGTTTATCTGGATACACTCTACTGGTGGTGGAGGGGGCATATCTATAATCCTCCTTTGATCATCATAAACGGAGTATATATATNTATACTCCGTTTATGATGATCAAAGGAGGATTACTCCATTTTTCATATCAATATTATAAAAAATAAATCTTGCTATATATAATATATTTTTTTAACTCTATATCTCTCTCTCTCTTAAATGATAAATTTAAGAGAGAGATAGAAGAAAATCTTTGTTGTCAGGACAACTTTGATGCAATATAAAGCTATTTTGTCTGCCATATCCAAAATTTTTTGAAAGACGAGTTTTACGGCTGCAACATATTTTCATAAAGAGGTGATAATCTAGTAGACTCCTACATTAAAGCTGACGTGGTAGTCTCCTGGACACCTCTTTCTCTGTATGCATCCATAGTGTAACTGCGACACACTATCCGACACGTAAGCTCATTACAGTAAGGTATTGATAACGGCGGTGTTTAAATTTGAAAATCTATAATAAATGTAATAAACCGAATTTTGTATTTCGCGGTGTCTATGACTATGACACTACCACGTCAGTCACAGATAAAAATATTTTTTTACTATCACTCAGGGAATTAATTATTTCAGGATAAAGCATGAACTTAAAAAAATACAATTTTAACAAAAGATGGCCACAAGAGTACCGTGACGCTGTGGTTGAGAACCACTGCTTTGGCTATTAAAGGCCACAATTCCATCCAATCGTTTATTGGATTTAGTATTCGGATAATTGTCTATTGTCTTGGGAGTTACGGACTGATGCCACCCAAATATCAACCTTAGTAGATTAGAATACGTATTTGTGCACATATAAGGGATAAGGAACAGTCCTGTTGATTATGTGTTGATGAAGCTATTATAGCTATTTGTTGATTGATATCAGGTTAAGGTGATTTGTTTGATTTTACTATGAAGAATGTACATAGAATGTTATTGGATGAAAGTTTACTAAATTAACTGTGTTGGATTATATTTTTAGGAACAAAAAAAAAATTAAATTTATATTATTATAGTATTTATACTTTTTAAAATATTGCAGGAGATCTAATTTTTTTAAAGTGCCAATTATACTATTAAAAACATTGGGTCACGTTCTTGTTGCACAAAATAAATATATAAACACATTCAATTATTATTTTTAATCTTTTAGGTTATACTTATAAAAAAATCTTTAGCAATGAACCAAATTTCGTACTATCAAAACTAACTACAGTCCTCTACTAAAGAGAAGCGTAATATATTTTAACCGTGTCTTTCACATTCTACTCTTGACCTAATACTTAAGTGCAGATAGCCTACTCTGATATTAGATGGTACTTTTCTCTATTACGCCTAAAGCGAAGTTTTGGCAAATTTCAAAGAGTTTTTAAAGACGATGGTTGAAGATTCACTGTCCTGGCGTATGGGACACTATCGTGCGACCTAAAACGTGACAGGATGTGGGTTCATTAAGTTCCGCCACTCAACACGCAATGCCTTCAGAATTCGATGGAAAATGGAGAATGGAAGTGTCTTAAAAGCTTCCTAACGGAAGTGAAGTGAAGAGAAGAATATGATTTGTTGTACGGTTTACAGATTCAGATAGTATACAATATGCATATATTTGACCATAGATTTTATGTACGCGCTGTAAAAGTGCAATTGCTAAATAGCTGTTCAAGATTCTAAATTCGCAACTTACTCTTGCGACAATTGCGTCGTGTCTCGATCACGACAAAATGTGACAAATCAAAAATAAAAAAATCACTACGTTTTTTGTGTCGCATACATCAATACATCGCACTGCTGTATACATCAATACATCGCACTGCTGTATACATCAATACATCGCATTTTAGGGGCAAAATACAAAAAAATCTTGTACTACTGGCACTAAGGTAATATACTCTCACAATAACAACTCACGTTAGAGACACAGATAACGTACAGTAATTACGAATCTTACCACAACTTGCTGCGGTCTCCTTTAATTAGGGTAGTATTTAGCTCCACTTTCATAAACCAACTGTTTTAATCAACGCTAACTTTGTTTGCTAAAAGCTTAACTGGCAGTACTAAATTATTTTAAAAGTTCATAAAAAGCTCCGAAAGTATCAATTGAGGGGATTCATACTTATTAATAGGTAGAAGGAAGAATTGATATTTTTAATACTTTTTTTTACCGATTTTTTTTCAAAAAAGACTATTACTACTACGGTATATTAATGCCGTCTACTACTAAGACTCCGCTGTCCGTTGGAATATCTGTCTGTCCATTTGTCACCAAGCTGTATCTCACGAATCATGAAAGTTTGTTGAAATTCATGAGTTCACAGATGATACATTTCTAAAATAAAAATAAAATAAATCAGCTCCACGCTGTATCCCGTACACAGTATCCCGGCAGAGGGAACCTAGTGTTAAGACACTCCGTTCCCCACTTTCTGCCGAATTCGGGAGGCATTGCGTGTTGAGTGGCAGAACTCAACGCCGCGCTTAACCTCGACACCAGAGCGAAGAAATGGAAATATAAATTTAAGTAAATATTTATTCCTCGAGTGGGGATCGAACCCACAACCAGTCGGTTTTACAGTCACACCTCTTGCCGCTGCGCCACGACTGGCCTCTGATATCATGATACATTTCTGTTGCCGCTATAAGCACAAATACCAAAGAACAAAATAAATTGAAGATTTCAAGGGGCTCTCATACAACAGACATGGCTTAAATAATTTATGGGGCCCTATCAGTGCGTGAAAATGAAAATATTAAAAATTTTATTTCCATACGTGGATATCGAATCCGCAACGCGCGTTTACAATGAAATACTGGTTCCCCTGCACCACGACTGGCCTCAAATATATAAAAATAATAAAAAAAATTAACATAGAGGCTCGAATACGCTCCAAGACTTTGACCAGAACAATTTTCATACTTAACGCTTAACTGGTTTAGCATCTAGGTGTAGAGTTCGCTTAGAAGTTCCAAAGTTTCACGAACTATGCCCACGAGGGCAGGCCAACTTTCAAATGTTAAACGAAGCTGTTTAACTTGATATTAAATACTGATGAGCGATACGGTGTCTTGATGATGTTTAAATTTGACGCACTCGTAATTAATGATTCTTTTTTAAATAAATCATTAATTGGTTCAATAATAAAAATATTTTGTATAATAGCTTCCTAATATATTTATTAATCCTAAAAAGCCCGTAGAAAATATATCAAGCTATAAAAAGTGTTAAAATAAACCAATTGATTGTCGTGGGTTCGATTCCTACACGGGGGAATTCATTATTTTCTCGTTCTGGTAACAAAACACTGCTGGCACTAGATTCCCTCTGGCTACCCTGCTATTTACGGGATACAGGAAACCGTGAAGCAATTTTTTGTAACTTCATAAAAATCAACACACCCACAACCAAAAAAACCTTCATATTTTTGTATAGACACACTAAATCTCCTTTAGCAAAGAAATTTTTCACGTACATTTATCGTAAGTAAAAATCAATGGGAATAGAAACCCTTTAAGGTCAGATGAGAGACCCAGCTCAGATAAATCGGGTCCCATTAGGCTGAATGATGAGGCAAACCAATCCTTAGCCGTACTTTATGCCAAGCTACATGAATAATTCGCTAAGGTTTTGCAGTTTTGCTATGTTTAATAGTATTTGCCTGTGAAGTTCTAAATTCGAATTCAATGTTGAGATTTTTGTATATAAAGATAGCCTTTATCATACATATTTCGGTATTTGCATTTTCTTACTAAAGTATGGTATTTTTTTTACTTAAAAATGGGCTTAAAACATATATTTTAAAGATAATTTAAATGAAACCTCATACAGCAGAAGAGAATAATGGAACTTAGTGTTAAGACACTGTTCTTTACTATCTGCTATAATTTTCAAGACATTGCATGTTGAATAGTGGAAAAAGCATTTTTTTAAAACAAGATATTTTATGCTATTTTCTTTTTTTACCTTCACGTTCTATCCTGCACGCACGTGGGCACAGGGAACTTAGTGTTGAAACACTACGTTCCTATTAAGCATTTCGTATTGAGTGGCGAAACTCAACGTTGCGTTTTGTCTCGTCTCCAGCACAAAGGATGAACGATATAGACAGAAATATAGATATATTCATTTCCTCGAATCGGAATTGAACCCGTTTACGGTGGCAGGCTTGTTTGCGCAGGGCGCCACGTTATTATATGTTTTACTTACTACAAATTACACATAATTATGACTAGGTTTCAACGATAATATAAGCAACGTATATAAAATAACATAATTACAACTTTCTTAAAGAAATGAATTTCAAATTAAAGTAAACCAAATATATCTAAAATTTTTCTCGTCTCCGAAACATTATAAGGACCAAGAAATAAGTAATACAAGAATCCCAAAAGATTGGTAACTTGAGTGAGTGAAAAGTAAGTCTATTTATATTAGTGCTTACCAGAGTGGAGAAATTAAAATAATTCTTTACTAGGAGTCGAAGTCATTATTATTGCTTTTACTTAATGCGCGGTCAATTATGACACTATAGCTTATAGGAATTTACTTACTTAATTATTCTTTCGTACTTTACTGATTTTAGAAAACATTTTTTTTAAGTATATCTGCCAAAATAAATAGAATAATACAAAGAAGTAGTCGCGGCGTTGAGTTCAGCCACTTAACACACAATGTCTCAAGAATTCGGCGGAATATGGGGAGATGTCCTAATGGGAACGAAGTGTCCTAACACTACGATCCCAGACTCCCTGTGCCTACTCTATATACAGCGTGAACCTAAAAACAATGTAGTCCATGTGGGGAAAGCCGTATACGAAAATAGTATTGTTATTAAAATCTAAATTAAATCCTAAAAAAATATAAAATCATGTCCAAACAGTACAAAGCGAGTATGTTATTTCTATGATAAATAATGACTTTTTGTAGTGAACGCAATGCAAAATTTAAATTGCATCGCACACAATAAGTTTCGAAATTTCTCACAGGATTTTCATAAAAGTAACTTCGTATTGCTAATTTAAATTTGCCGTATGTAGGATAAAGCTAGATAGATATTGTATGACTATTAAAGGTGAAATTTAGATGTATACTAGTGAACATAAATGAGATGCTGTAGTTTTGACAAAAATTAATAAAAAAAAGTATTATGTTTTTCCGAGGCCAGTCGTGGCGCAGGGACACAAGCGTGCGACTGTAAACGCAACAGAGATGGTTCGAGCTTTCAAAGCGCGGCGTTGAGTTCCGCCACGCAATTACTAATAAATCCTTCCTTCGGGGGAAAATAAGGGACCGAAGTGTCTTAATGAGTACGGAATGTCTTAGGCTCCCAGGTTCCTTCTACCTACCTTTCTATGTGCGGGATACAATGTGAAGCTAAAAAAAATATTATATTTTGAATCGCAAGTTACAAACAAAAGAAGATAATGACAGTTTTAAAGTAACTGTTCTTGCTGCTACGTTAAATTTAATATTTATTAAAAAACTGCTTTGTCCTTCTACTTTTTATATTCGCGAGATGCTAAAATGAATATTATAAAACTTTTTGCTTACTGCAATATGAAAAAAAAAGCTTTTTTACGACTCTATTGTCTCGAGAATTCGACAAAAAATAGGGAGCGAAGTAAACCCTAGGTTCCTTCTGCCTACCCTGCATGGGATACGTGAAACTAAAAAAAAATCTATTCTAGAATACCCTTATAATACTAAACTATCATAAAAATAACGACGTGAAAAAAAATGGAATAAGTAAGAGAATTAAAAAACTTTCAAAATCCTTGGGTTTAAACTATCATATACGACTATATATAGATACTTTTATTTGAACGTACGTCTGCGTTTTACATAATATGATTTTACGATATTTTTTCAGTCCACTAATATTCTTTATTTTTACGCTTTCTTTTGACTTACTCAATATCTCTCTAGCTTTCGTGATAGTCATTACGACAATCCACATCTCACAAAAACCAATCTAACGGACATTTGATTTTATTTTGTTGTCGTCAATTTTACAATAGTTAACTATTCATTCTAGGATTAAAAGATTATTTCAAATAAGACTCAAACCCGAAACCATCACATCACACTACCATTCCAATTTACCCAAAGAGAAAATAATCACAAAAAATATACCAACTTTAAAGAAATTATATTTCAAAATGCGGTAAGTTACCTTAATCTTGCCTGCAAAATTGAATTAGCGCAGCTTTCACCTAAATGCTTTTTGCGTCTGCTTGTAATCTCCTTTAATAGGTTCATATTTAAAAGAAAATTGCGCATTTGGGACGTGTCTAGCTAACGCTACTTACTGTGCATGGTAGTTGACGAAAATACTGCATAACAAAAGGCTTTTGTATTATAAACCTTACTTTTCTTAAGTATTGACGCCATCGTGGCGCAGTGTGGCACCGTGTCCGATTGTAAAGGCGATGGTTGTAAGTTTGATGCCTATTCGAGTGAATAAATTATTTTCGTAGCTCCGCTTCGGTTTGAATAAATATGACATTAATGTATTATAAAATTGCAATTATTCTCCACATTTCACCGAATTCTCGAGGCATTGCGTGTTAAGTGGCGGAACATATAAATTTTTCCTTTCCCCGAAAAGAAATCGAACCCACAACCGTCGCGTTTACAGTCACACGCTTCTGTCCCTCCACCACGACGACCTAGGTAGAAAATTATAGTTATAGAAAAAATAATAGATAAAAATATAATGCTACGTTAATAAGACAAAAGTCCAATATAACATAGTACAAAAAAAATAAAGAAAATGACACACACAAAAACCCATAAAAATGTATATCAAACACATTAAAATTAGGCACAAAAAGCTGAAAAGTTGAACAAAAAGCGTTCATAAAGCCCACATACAAAAAGCCGCAGGATAAAAGAGGTGATTTGTTCAAATCAACCGACAAATAAATTATAAGAACAATGAGAGTGAATCTATATAATTCACTTCCGGTTCATTAAATCGTGATATATTGTCTTGGATGACTTGTGTTAGATGCCATATTGTCTTTTAATGTGCTTCTTTTCTTTTTCTTATGTTACGAATTATATTATTTTTTTTAATTCACGTTATTTTTATTAGTCAAGACAAAAGAAAAAAGAGAGAGACCGTCGTGGAGTACTGTATTAGCGTCGTAAACGCAACGGTTGTGGGTTCGATTCTCACTCACGGGTATAATATTTCATTTGTTTAGTACGTTAATGAAACGCGTGGTATAGCGCTCTGCAACTGAATAAACAATGTCTCTTAATCTATGCGGTAAGTGGAGAACGGAATGTCTTAACACTAAGTTACTTCACCAGGTTCCAGGTTTTAGCTTACCTTGCTGAAAAAAATGTTTTATAATACTTAGGAGGGAACTTGGAAAACAAATGTTAAGATCCGCCGTTCCCATTAAGACATTTCCGTTCCTCAATTCCTGCAGAATTTTCGAGGCCTCTCGTGTTGAGCGAAGTTACTAGAGCGAAGAAATAAAAATATTAAAAATTTCTCTCCCCCGACTGGGAATCGAACCCACAGCCGTCGTGCCTACTCTCGCACACTTGTACCCTTACGGCATCTATCCTATTAGTTACATTCGTATTACCAATAAAAACATCGAACAAACTGAAAATAACAAACCGAAACCATTTACAGAACTGCCTATTCAATATAGTCTCAGCGAATTTCTTTAGTTGAATACACACGACCTCATAGCTTGCTCAAAAAGCCTCACTTAGTATGCTCTTTTCAGATTTATCTAGTATTACTCAATTTCCTAAGTAGTTCCATCCGACTAACGAACCAATGAAACGGACTCAGTAGTTCCAAGTTTTTTGGCAAGATCAACCCATCTCTAGTATTGTTAAGCGTAGAATGCATTTCTTCGAATACTTTTGGCGAAAATTAAAACTATTCTGGCAAGATAACTGCAATAGTTTTAGTTGATATTTATTACCCTGCAAGTTGTTTACTAGAAAGTAAGGATTAGATTACGAAATCTACACTTTTTGTATTGAAATATTGCTGCGTTTTGCTCTAAGTATGCTGGGTAGATGCCAACAGCTTTGGATAAAGTTTTAATTTGCATTGTTTATTATGGCCAATAATTTATAGAATTGTGATGAATTTGCAAAGAAAATTCTAAGTGCTTGCTGTTTTGTATAATTAATTAATAGAAATATATTTTTCATCGTTTTCAAAATGTAAGGATTGCTTGGTTTTGTGAAATATTTTTAAATATGATGTTGTGGTTATTATTTTTTAGTTGTTTAATATTAGTATGTGTGCTATTTTTGAGGCCAGTCGTAGCGCAGCGGCAGGAGGTGTGACTGTAAAACCGACTGGTTGTGGGTACGATCCCCACTCGAGGAGATGAAATATTTACTTAAATTTATATTTCCATTTCTTCGCTCTGGTGTCGAGGTTAAGCGCGGCGTTGAGTTCTGCCACTCAACACGCAATGCCTCCAGAATTCGGCAGAAAGTGGGGAACGGTGTGACTTAACACTAGGTTCCCTCTGCCTACCCTGCTGTGTGCGGGATACAGCGTGAAGCTGATTTATTTATGTGTGTAATATTAGTATCTACAAAAAATCTTTTCATGTATACTAATATAATAAAGCGGAAGAGTTTGTTTGTTTGTTTAAACGCCTAGATCTTTCTCTCGCTCGTCCGATTTACTTTCTTTTTGTTTTGTAGGCTATAAAACATTACGTTGTAAGTCTTAGTTAGTCATAAATAACGAAATAACAATAATAAGGAACGCCACAGAATTGCTTTAAAACTGTTTTAAGCGCGTGCGCTGCACACATAGTTATTTATACATCAGTATGCTGTATGACAAAAATATTCAACGCTCTGTTTACGGCGGCAAGCCTAGGCTCGAGTCCCGCGGGGACGCCCTTGCCGCCGAAAACGTACTATCATACTATCATACAGCCACGTTGTGTTCATGACTGAATATATCAAACGCAGTAGCAAGTATAGCACAATAAAAATATTATAAGTGGTATGCGGGCGGAGCCGCGAGTGGGCCGCTAGTATTATAGTAAAAGGAAAGACAGGCATTGTTTGATTTTAATACATCTTAGAATAATTTATTTATTTGTAATAACTTTAAGCATTTTTTTTTAAATTATGAAAAATAAGAAATAAATATAAGATATCTTATTATTAAGAAAGAAGTAAGAACGGAAAATTAGTATATTGCATACCTAGGACAAATTTTATTACTTTCAAACAGAAAAATAACATTTTAGTATAGGGATACCCTATAATTTAGCTTTTATAAACTCATCCTTACTTAATTATATATACATTTACTAGTATAAACAAACATACACAATTTTACTTGTTTAGAAAACACACAAAAAAAATATATTTATTAAATATTTTTACATGTTTAAAGTGTTATTCTAAAAAAATATTTTTCTATCCAAAGTATGGAATTACACTTTAAAAATGTAATAAAATATTTAATAAATAAAACTAAACTTGATAATTCTAAATAATTATCTTTGAGTAGTTAAAATTTGTAAAAATCTCCCTACAGAGATGCTAGCAACAAAAATAAGTTGTAACAAGCACATACAAATTTCGACGTAGCCCGATGAGAACTTATGGCTTATTTGGTCAGAGCACTTGATCGGTTTCGAAAGAAGCGTGGGTTCCAACTCTGCTACGTTCATTTTTTTATGTGGAACAACACTTTAAAAAGAATGCAATCGTCTTCACTCCAAATTATTATTACGAGAGCTATCCAAGAGAGTAGACCTGTTTGTTGTCTGTCCATTGAGATATGAAATATTTCCTTATATTCAAGGTCTCATTTTACATAAGCTGCAGTGCGTGCGGAGCGAAGTATCTCAACTACTTTCTGCTTACCCAGCTTTACGATTTAACTAATGTAATATCAATATATAAAGAAAATATAAACATTTTTCTCTTTTATAAATTAATTTCGAAATTTACTTCATAATATATTCTAGTGTTGTGGTTTATGGAATGGAGCGTTCCATTCCCTTTCAAGTGAAGACAGTCTTAGGTGTCTTAATGTTGTACATAGTAAATTATCTTTATAATATATGTACATACCTATACTTAAAATGAATTATTTTATATTTATTTTATATTTTTCCACATTACTTGTATATAGTATTATAAAATAAGTTAATACATTAGTATTTCTTTTACAAAGTTTATTTGTAATTCTAATAATTTTTAGGCTTGTACATTAATGCAGAATATGGAAAGTGGACAATATTTTACCACTATATAGCAACAAACACTAAAAATAAAGTGGATCTAAAAAAAATTCTCATGTAGATATACTAAATTGTGGATGAAGATTGATTTAAAATATTTTGTAATTTTGATTATGGCGTGGTCCATTATCTTTTTTCTACCATGAAAGAGAAATTAGCGGAAAATCCATAGGTTTTTTTAACCCTTAAAGGCTATGTGGGCTTAAAAACACCCAGATATATTTCGTTTTCAGTCGCTACACTTTTCAATTTTTGTCACAGCGCTTTGTACTTTTGTGTAGCCCTTGAACACGCGGTGGAAGTGGTCAAAGTGCGCTATTGATTAACAACGTAAGTGTTTACCTTTTTAAGATTTTTATTGAATTAGACATGGAAAATGAAGATTTTGCATGCAAAATGGGGATTATTTTTTTGATTATGAATCTACAAAAGTAGTAGTAACTAGTACCTACAAAAAATTTAAATTAAAACTCTACTAGCATCTGCCGACGACTCGGCTGAAGAGGACTCGTTGGAAGAAGACATACATCAAGATGATATCCAAGGTGTTGACGATCAAGAAGGCCTTCCGTTTCATTTCTGTGAGGAGACTTTGTAAATGTAAGTAGGAAAAAAAAATTGAAAACGACTGAGGAACTAAATGTTCCCTAAGAATTTAAAGATTTTTTCTTACACTTGTAAGGAAAAACATCTATATATTTTCTTTATATATCATTTATTAAAGCTAACCAGGTTAAGGGCAGCATGTTGTACTAAACGGAAATAAATAACTTTTGATTTATATTTGGATTTCATGTTGTTATAAAAAAGAAAATATTATAGTGCCCTCTGTACTGAATCACCTATGACTGTACAAGTCAGCTGTTTAAGTTATAATTTCAAAATGTATTTTTTCTGAGTTTTTTACAAAACTATATGCAAATAACCCGGCTTATAGACCATTATCTTACTCTTATTGACCATGGAGTATACTTATTGACAAAGGTCCAAATTATCTGCTAAAAGTAAGTTGTTCACAATTTCGTACAATTCATTACTAATTTCTTTACTTTGAAAACTAAGGTGTTTTACACCCATTACAGTCTTAGTGGGTTGTATAATTCATTATAGCTCTTAAGGGTTAAATAAAAAAAAAAACAATATATGAACAAAGATTTTCGTATTTTATAATTGCTTCACTCCACGCCCTATAACAGAGCGAGTTCATTTCAATTTTATCTACTCACTCACTGCTTTCCGACCGACTATTTATTGGTGTAAATACCAGTATGCAGCTTACTCTTACGAGTTTAACGTAGTCCTTAATGGGCCCACTCCGATGGAAATCGAGCTGTAGTTTGGAAAGTGGTGTATAAACGTGGAAAGAGGTGTATCAACTGATCTGTCTCTAGGTTATCTGTTCCCATATTTTAAAATGTAAAAAATATGTTAAGATAAACAAACCTAGTAAATTCTGAATGAAACTCTTTAACAGGTAGATTCTACCAGAGATTACGGTTTAATGCAGTGTACGATTCGTCGAGTCTCTAAAAATGTATAATACTCTGCTGAGTGCGGAATACAGCGTTTTTTATATAAGTAAAACATAGCCAGCATTAGTAATATTGATATATTCGTGTATAGTATAGAAGATTGGTTGCCTCATCATTTAAGCTAATGGATGCCAATTTATCTTTTTGAGTGCGGACATAAAGTTAATCTAATAGGAAAATTCGGTAAGTATATGATATAATAGAAATTAGTGGATTGTTTTTGGTGACTAATAATACTATATTATAGTTTAGTAAATAAAGTTTGAAGTTGTGTTAAATATATATTTTTATTGATAGATTTTTCTGGCTTCAGTCCTTAATCAATATCAATATCTATTAATTAAATATAAGTATTTATATTTAGAACTATTTACAATTGGAAGGTTGCGGGACTCAAGCCCACGCTTCTTGGAAATTGTTTAATATTTTATACGTTTCTCAGTGTTGTTTTTTTTACTTTGTGTATAAATAGATGAGTGAACTTGTATTAGTTTTCGTAAAGTATAAGCAATTCATATTTATCTACTTTACGCTGTATCCCGCATATAGCATAGATATGCAGAGGGAACCTAAGCAGCTAGTGTTGAGATACTCCGCCAATAAGACATTCCCCTTGCTCACTTTCTGCCGAATTATAGTGGGATTAAGTGTTGAGTGGCGGAATTTAAGTTAAGTATTTTTTTTTTCATTCTCCTACCGTGTGAGAAAGCACGGCGAGTTTCACTATTGGACACTCACTTTGTGTATAAAAAATGTGAACCTATCAAACAACAAACCTAATTTGCAAATTTTGCAGATTTTTTTCTTTCAAATGCCATTTCCATGTACTGGAACACAAAGATTTTGATTCCTCGCCGTGTCCAGATAGTCTTGCAATAATATTATGAATATATCCCTTATACCGCATTGCGACGACTCAGTTATTCGCCCACACCTGGCCACGTTATGGCAATATGTAGATTTAAGGTATGAACTGAAGCTAATTCTGATCGAACATCGTCATTGTCATTAAATGATGCTTAAAAGCTCATTAATAGCTCAATAATAGTTGGCTTTATTATGTTTTCAGCTCTAGCTGATATAGTAGGGTCGGTAGAAACACTAGAGTTATTTTTTTTATAATATATCAAGTCTCTTATTTTTTTAAGCCTCTTTCTATATCCCGGATAGAGCTGGTAGGGAAGAGAACCTAGTATCAAAACACTCTGTTCGAAAAATTTTGAAGCATTGAGTTGCGTTGTGTAGAATTTTTTAGCAAAGAGATGAAATTATATCTTTTTTTTTCAGCCTATAGATATCCACAGGTGAATGTAGACCTCCCTCATAGAGTGCTAGCCATCCCGGTCATGGGCTGCTTATCAAAGCTTTATTATGTTTTTTTTTTTAATTATAAGCAATTTTGACTAAAAAAGCTTTTTAGTATTATTATGGTTATAAACTCAAACGCTGCTGTTAATACTTTGCGATATTTCAACCAAACATCAAGAATTCTAAAGAACAAAAATCATATAAATTAGTAAAAATACGATACTTTCATTGTAACCTTCAAATATAATTAACTCGCTCTCCGCTCATCACTTATACTACACAAAATGCAACCGAGTGTCGGAGGCGGCTAAAGAAATATTCTTATTCAAAAGTCTGCATCAGCGATCCGTGACCGGTTTTCGTGACTATAAAATGGCTATTGAAATTGTTTTTCTTGTAATATTATTTACCTACTCTTAATATTTTTGGTTTACGATAGCTATCATTTACTGTTTGTTTTACAGAATTTTTCATGGTAATATTATTATATTGTAATATTTTTGAAGATGTTTTATATATATCATCGTTGATTTCTGCCACTCATCACGCAATGCCTCCAGAACTCGGCAGAAAGTGGGGAACGGAGTGTCTTGACACCAGGTTCCCTCTGCCTACCCTGCTGTGTGCGGGATACAGCTTGAAGCTGGCTTAATTTTTTTATGTTTTATATAAAATGTTAATGTGCACATAGTTTGATTTGATAGAAAAATGGCAAGAGTTGTCTTAGAGGTTCATTATAATTTGCGTTAATTTGAAGACTAGTTTATTCTTTACAACAGCATCACTTAATTTAAAAAAAGAAGAAAGAAGACCATGCCTTATTCTATTTCTTGTAGTTTGTGATAGGTATATGTAGTAGTTATATAGTAACTCATTTCTACCCATTAAACTTTTTCCTTTATAAAATTTTCAGCCTCACGCTATATGACGAATGTACCTATGGGTGGTCAGAAGAAACTTAGTATTAAAATACTCTGTTCCCCTTATTCCGTTGAAATTTCAAGACTTTGCATGTTGAGTGACGGAACTCAACGCGGCACTTCGTCTTGTAAGTGGAATCGAACTAACCGAACCAATCGAAGTGGAAATTTATAGTGAGATGCTTTAATGTACAACTAGGGGTGTCTTATTACCTGATAACCTGAAAAAATATCTGACGCAACAAAAATATCTAAGGAACTCAAAACAAAATAAAAATTCCAGTTAATGTCTGATAGTAAGCGTTGGTGGGTAAGTCACTCACCCACCAAGGTTTCCGTTCTAATTTTAGGATTGTAAGTCAACGGGAAGGGTAATTTACAAAACTTGAGTTAAATTTGTGAGACAATGCTCTCATTTTACAATAAGTGAACTGTAAATATCAGGTTGTATAATATTATACTTATTTTTTTTCTTTAACATAAATATATTATAATTTACATCGAATTTCATGTAATATAATAAATAATAAATCGCGGAACTTAACACCGCGCTCCGTGTTTATTAAAATATTACATCAAAACTGTTGCGTTTATAGTCAGATGTTGTCATATATGGTCTGCAACAAGACAAATAAATATTCACAATATAAAAAATAATTGTCTGTCAGTCTGTCTTTCTGTTGTCGGGGCAATTTACTTACTAAATACACTTAAATAATAATAAAAAATATTCATATAGTTCAAGCGGACGAAGCCGCGCGACGGCCGCTAGTTATGACATAAAATCATGTAACTAATACAACATAATCACATATGCTAACACAGTATATTAAGAACTTTCACCATCCCGCCGCTAAGTTTCCCATAGGGAAATAATCCTTCATTAAAAATGTAACGACGTGGCTTAATTTTATATACAAAAGGATATTTTAATGAAATGCGAAACGAGACACCGAAGTTTTAATTTTTCAACTTCTATGGATGAATGTTCTACAGCTTGTAACTTGGCAGTGCTTGCTCTGGGCCTAGTTCTTAATTACTGTTCATTTGTGACTATTTTTTTATTTTTTTCAAAGAAAAAATGCAACTTTAGTTTACAGTAAATAATTATATATATTTACATTAGATTTAAAATAATAGAATTGTATGAGATTATAAGATGTCCATTGCGGTGATATTATAGGTTCGATTCCAATTCTAGGTAGGTTTTCTTATTGAATAAAATGCAATATTGGGCTTCAATATAAAACAAGCAAAATACCATACAATTTTATTCAGCGTTCTACGCCGCTGTAGCACTGGCTGAGTCACTCAATTAAATAACTTGGCCTATTCAAGATACGATAGGCATTCACTATGAAACAATAACATACTGTTAGCTTATTCTGAAATTCAGGGCAACACACTAGAGAAACTTCCCCAGAGAAGAAGTTACAGTGAGATGAATTGAATTTTAATAAATAACAACATAATAAAAGGAAAATTGATCAATTATATAAATATAATTATATTTTTTTAGTATCAAAATTTTACCGGAACATCGTAGTAGGTTTTTCACAAGGGAGTAATACTTAATAATGTATTATTATAATATTATTAAAAGCTTTTAAGGGTTCTCTAAGCTATCAAATTCGGTTATCTATGTATGAGATATATAATGGGTATTTTAGTTTTGGTTTAATTTTGGATAATAGAAGTGAAATTTGACAATAAAAAGACATTTAGGTTATTTTTTTTTCTGATAATAATTCTTATGTTAGTCTTAGTTATGGTTGCTGATCCGATCCCCACAGAGCCGGGAAAGATTCAGAGGATTACTTTGGAAGCCTAACAGCGTTAAGTTGGGCTATTCAACTCAAAACATCATTTTCTTACTGCTTTTACACTTAGACGGGGTCTCTAAATACATTTACAGTTCAAAAACTTAGGTAACAAAAAAAAATAGGCCAATCGTGGCAGCAAGCTTAACGCCAGCAGGGGCACAAAGTGTGACTTTAAAATCGACTGCTTGCGGGTTTGATCCCCACTCTAGGAAATATTTATTTACATTTATGTTTTCATTTCTTCGCTCTGGTGTAGAGGCAAAGCGCAGCGTTGAGTTCCGCTACTCAACACGCAATGCTTCCAGAACTCGGCGTAAAGTGGGGAACGGAGTGTCTTAACACTAGGTTCCCTACCTACCCTGCTATGTGTGGGATACAGCGTGAAGTTGATTTAAATTTACTCGTAGATAACACCAACAAAATGTATATCTTGTCAAGAAAAAATCGTAAAAAAATTTTCAATTCTCACGTATAACCGAGTGAACACTCAATCAAGCCGCGACGAAACAAAAGTAACCCACCCAGGACGTATTACTGTCACAAAGGAAAAAGGGATTTGCGAAACCTCAAAATATATCACGATCCGTATATTTCTATATGAGAATTATGTTCAAAATTTATCTCCATTCAACCATATAGAGGTATTGTATGGAAAAACGAATGGTTGCTTGGTTATTTATGGTGGATTCTTTTTTATGTTATTTAGACTGTTTTCTTTATATTTGACTTGTCTGTTCACGTGTATCCCGAACATAGCACGGTAGGTAGGACAGAGGGAACTTGGAAACTTAGTGTTAAGACACTCCGTTCCCATTAAGATAATTTCGTTCTCCATTTTCCGCTGAACTCCGGAGGCATTGCGCGTAGTGGCGAACCTTAACGCCGCGTTTTGCCTTGTTATCAGAGCGTGAAACGCCTTAAATGTCTTAATAAATTATTTTTTTATAACATACGAAGATTAGTGTGGGTTATGCCCCGAAATATTTACATATGTACATTATAGCTCCTCTGGTGTTGCACGGGGTCGTATGCGGAGGTGATTACTTACCATCAGGTGACCCGTACGTACGCTCGTTTGCCTTGTTTTTTCCATAAAAAAATATAGTAGGTGAGCGGGTTGGGTGGAGTGATATGACACTAAATTAACTATACCTTATAAACTAAAAATAAGTATTCTGAACGCAATGTGAATTCAAAAGTTCTGGAAAAAAATATAACTTAACATTAAGTTCTCTCTTCCTATCATGTAACGTGCAGGAAGAATCTAATTTGAATTTCAAAGTTCAAAGTACACCAAAAATATGCTTCCCATTATTTAAAAGGGTTTTAGAGGTCTTTAATTAAAGAGGACTTTAGTTAACCGGTGCCATTATCTGTAAACTATACATAAATACATAATTTATATCCATACGAGCTAACCCTATTTATGCGTAAAACAGTCGAGTGTTTACGTAACAAAATTAGGATGTGACGAAAAATTAAGCTAAATTTAGTTAACATATGTATTTATAATTTAGCAATGTAATACTTAATCGGTCATCCTAAAGGTCTGAGTTTTAGTTTCGCTACCGTAATTTTTTTTACATTTTTAATTAGTATAGAAAAACATTATAAAAATGTTATAAAATATAATACTTAACTTCACGTAGTTAAACAGCAATATGGTATATTTAGAAAGTATATGACTTGCATATAACAATTATGGATTCGATTTCACTTTTGAAGACATTAATATTAAAACTGTTATTCTGTTTCCATAGACTTTGTATAATTTGATAGATACCGGTGGAGGCAGATCATCTGCTTCAGATGCAACCCTGATGCTGATCACGTTCCTCGGTTATGAGTGACCAATTACACAGAGAACAGAGAGAGAGAGAGAGAGAGATTCTGTATAACTTTACTGTCTCTACAGTTGACAAATTTGAAGTAGAGACTTATGACATATTTCTCTTTATATTTTTTTTTGTTATGTTATGTCTTTTTAACATAGATTATGAGGCCAGAAGCACATACGTAACTGTAAACGCGACAGATTGTGGGGTTGATTCCTACTTGAGGAATTAAAATATTTAATATTTTCATTTCCTCGCTCAGGTATCTAGGCAAAGCGCGGCGTTAAGATTTGCCACTCAACAGGCAATCCCCACATTATTGGGTAGAAAGTACCCCTACATTATTGGGTGAAAGTGTCTTAATGGGAACGGAATATCATAACACTAGGGACACAGGTTCCCTTGGTGTATATGGGATACAGCGCGATATCAAAAAATATCTTTATACTAAGACAATATAGACTACAAAACCTCCATCTAATCAAGTATCCAACTGATAACTCGACAACATAAACTAATCTGATATCTTAATTACGGCACCTATATCAGGATTTCAAACTGAAAATGCCCTGAAAAGCTCCACTCATTGCTGCCCAATTTAAATTTCATGAATATTAAAAGTAAGCTCTCGACGATGTCCTAGTCGAACATGAGCAAGCTAATCCTACAGTAGTTTTCATTTTAGTTCTTTTTTCGAAGATTTAAATTTTTTCATACATTTTTCTTGTTTGCTTAAAAAAAATTTTTACTTTTTGTGTTTACAGGTTTTTTTATATATTGTATATAAAATGCGTGGGAAAGTAAGTAATGTGGCATTCCACTTTCCGTCGATTCTTGTTCTTTCTTTATCTGACTACTACTAAATCAAAAACATTTGAATAATACAAACAGAGTCCTGTCCTGAAAAATGTCAAATCAATTCGTTTTTCTTTTGCTACTCAGAACAGCGCTTTAACGGACACAAATTAATTGTTTATATAATAATAATATAAGAGAAATTTCTTCATTACTCTTATTCTTAACTCAACTATAAAACAATATGGTTCATACAATTAAATTTGCACTCTTTTATATATGAATATTTTTTAAAATTTCAATATTAATAGCCGACACTTCGGCGTAGAGCAAAATAAAATACTTTATAAGTCAATTAACAAAATGAACAATGTATATGTATCAAAAGCACATTTTTGAACGAAAATAGGTATACAAGTCTTTAAAATCACGAAATATAATTACTTTTATATGACAACATAAAATTGTATTAAAATATATTTTTGTTATTAAAATATGTCATATCAAAATTAATAATAAATAAAAATATTTTTTTTATCAGCTTCACGCTGTATCCCGCACACAGCAGGGTAGGCAGAGGGAACCTAGTGTTAAGACACTCCGTTCCCCACTTTCTGCCGAATTCTGGAGGCATTGCGTGTTGAGTGGCAGAACTCAACGCCGCGCTTAACCTCGACACCAGAGCGAAGAAATGGAAATATAAATTTAAGTAAATATTTCATCTCCTCGAGTGGGGATCGAACCCACAACCAGTCGGTTTTACAGTCACACTTCGTGCCGCTGCGCCACGACCGGCCTCAAATAAGTATTTAAATATAAATATTACATATAAATATTAAAATTAATAATAAATAAAAAATAAATATTTGAGCTATATATTTTTATAGTTATACATAAAAGTTAGGGATATGAAAAATATTTTTTATTGAGTTGTAAAAAGATATAATCATTACATCAGCTTCACGCTGTATCCCACACACAGTAGAGTAGGCAAAGATAACCTAGTATTAAGACATTCCCAGGCGCTCTGAATACTAAGCCATACGTTCTCATCAAGCTACGTCGAAATTTTTAAACCTGGTCGGTTTCCAGGAGGCGCGGGTTCGAGTCCCGCTACGTTCAAATTTTTGTACCCTTTCTAAATAAGTATATTTTTCTTTCCTAAGCGTGGAACTTTCAAAATGATAAAAAAATATTTAATAAATAGCATTCCCTCTTGCCAGACGATAATTCTTAGTAATTATCTTTGGGTAGCGGAAATTTGTAAAAATCTCCCTAGAGAGATGCTAACAACATAAATAAGTTGTAACAAGTGTATAAAAATTTCGACGTAGCTTGATGAGAACGTATGGCTTAGTGGTCAGAGCGTCTGATTGGTTTCAAAGTGATCTTTATAAGGGATCTTTTTCTCCTTAAAAGGTGCAGAACAATAAAAATTAAAACACAAAGGAAACGTTTTCAATTAACAGCTTACAACTGATAGCCTCATATTTGTAATGATGAGGTAGCGTGTAGCCTCTTGCCTTGAATATACAGGCAGAGTGTTGGGAGAAATGATCATGTCTCATAAGGAAGAAGAATAGAAACGTATCGTACATAAAAGTATGGACGAGTACAAACAACAGCGCTTAGAAGACCACGATGCTAAACTCCAATTACAGAAGACTCATTCAAAATTCTATCCTATTATCCAAAGTCTCTTTCGCGAGTCACATATGAGCCCACCATAACACCAGCGCAAAAAGTAAATAAAATAAGACAAGGAAGGAGACACCAACGCCGAATTCAGTGTAGATTATTATTCTTAAACTAGCGACCCGCCCGCGGCTTTGCCCGCTTATACTATAATGGATATTCGAATCCACAACCACCGCGCACAATCACGTCCCACAACCCGTAACTATAAATCAAAAGTTTAATATTTCAAAAATAAACTCCCTAACAATTTTCGTTGGAAGCTGTTAAGATTAAAAGGAGATTACGAGAAGACGAGCAGCATTCAGGCGGAAGCGGCGCTAATTTGATTCAGCCACTAAGATTCAGGTCACTTGCCGCACCTGTAAATAGAATAAGAAATGCCTTGAAAGCTTCTAACGTCTTTATAAAACTCCTAAGAATTTTTAAAGTGCACATTTACTATGTAAATAATTTTTTATTAGACAAGTTTTAAATTCTATATGTTCTTATATTTCTATTTTGCTTTGGCAGGTTGATTTGATTTACGTATTACTGTTTTCTTCTTTTTCATTTATTTCGAATTTGCTTAGCGTAACTCAACACCATCTTTTATTTAACTAAATCAAAACTAAAAAACGTAACCAGAATCAGAAAAGACCAAAAGTAAAAATTAAACTCACAGCCATTACGTTCAATCAAGCACATCCTAACTGAAAAATCTTCCAATAATTCTGAAAATTTGATCAAGGAACTCCAATTGGAAAGCTCATACCGTACTACGATATCAAAAGCTTATCGAAGATCGATATCACAACGAGAGGTTATCAAATAAAATATTAAAGCTACATTAACTCCTCGGCTTCGTAACCGATAATGTATCAAATATATAACTATACATTCGATATACTCGTACCCAACAAACAGTATTCAAAATGAAATTTCGTCTGAAGTGGTCATACCCTGAACTATAGTGTTGACTTTGCCTTTTGAATCTGCATACATTCAGTTGTTTAAAAACTTTCTCAAAACGTTGAATTGTTAAATTGTGCGATCCTTTAGAAGTTAATCGAAAGTCTACAGTCTGCTTTATAAATTATGGAGAATGCTTTGACTTCTATTATTTTACAAATGAATAACTAATGTAATTGAAGTATTTTTTTAGCTTCTTATTTTTATAATGCAAGTATTTTTTTAATATCCCTTTGAGTAAATAAATTAATAAATAGAGCAAACTACTATAATCAAAATTGTAGTAGTCCAAAAACACCTTTGTAGGTGTGTCAACTTAGTTGTCTAAGTGATACGTTTCTACTGTCCTCCAAGGTGTAGTTGTGGAAAAAAATATGTATTTATATTTTTGGACACGATGGCTGATTAGAAACACGTTAGTTGTGGGTTCAATTTCCACATATGGTGGAGGAATGCCCACTCTCGGAAATTAATTTCATTATCTTGCTTTGATGAGGCTTGAATCTAAAAAAAAATGTTCCAACGCGAATAAAATATATCTCTATATCAAAATATCGATGAAAATACTAAATTCTATCTTAATCCCGGATTAAAATTAGATAATTTCAAATAAGTCCTGTAAAATAGCTTCAATAGTCATCGGTGGGATCCAATTTGAATTTCATGAATATTAATTAGAAAATTGCTCTGTCAGGGATGTCCTGTCGATTATCGTTGCTTCCGATGAGGATCTATAATAGCAATAATATTTGCTTTGTATAAATATTTAATTAGAATACTTAACTGTAGTTTTAGTATTACTATTTATAGATTCTGGGGAACCTTACTCTCTTATAAAATGTTGAGACATGGTAAATACGTAATATATACATTGCCCTTTAAAGAGTTACATTTTTCTATAATTAAAAAATGCGAAGCCTTTAGAGTTGGTTACTTTACTAATAAATTATTATTATTTCCTTGAGTTTCGCCATTCAACACGCAACGCCTAGAAAATTTAACGAAATGTGGTGAACGAAGTGTCTTAACACTGATGTACCAGCAAGTGTACAATGCTGTTCTAGCATAGAAATACAAAATATTATTCATGAAAGTAGTAAGCAAACAAATGCATTTACTTAATGTAATAGCCAATTCGGATTCCTAATGTTATTCCTATAAAGGGAAGGAATGGATATGTGAATAATAAAGAGAACCTTACTATAACATTGTATTAATACGATGGATGTTTACAAAAAAAATACTATACCACGTACGAGGGTCACTGAATAAAATTTTTGTAAACATCAAAATTAAATTATAATTTTAATTTAATTTTGATGCTTACAAAAATTTTGTTCACTGACCCTCGTACGTGGTATCGTATTAGAAAATCCATACAAAAAATAATTTGACAAATTATTTGAAGCTAAATGTGGAGGCCATTCTTTTTCGGGGTAGTGAAATAGTTAAGCTATCATATAAATATTTTATTTCTTCGCTCTACTACCGAGGCAAAGCGCGGCGTTGATTTCTGTCACTCAAAACGCAATGCTTGCAGAACTCGACGTAATGTGGAGAACGGAGTGTGTTCATACTAGATTCCCATGTTTCCTCGATCTATCCTGCTATGTGGGAGATGAAACTTAAAGCTAAAATATTAAATTGGAGAATATCTATTGTCTGGCCTTGAGGCCAGTCGTGGCGCAGGAACACAAAGTGTGACTGTAAATCGACTGGTTGTGGGTTCGATCCCCACTCGAGGAGATGAAATATTTATTTAAATTTGAATTTCCATTTCTTTGCTCTGGTGTCGAGGCAAACCGCGGCGTTGAGTTCTGCCACTCAACACGCAATGCCTCCAGTATTTGGCAGAAAGTGGGGAACGGAGTGTCTTAACACTAGGTTCCCTCTGCCTACCCTGCTGTGTGCGGGATACAGCGTGAAGCTGATCTATCGTCTAGTATCTATAACTATTTTTAACATGCCTTTATTAGGTCGAAACTTACCTAAATAACTATATAAATACTCAGAACCTGAATTACACGCACTTCTAATTGTTGTATCATCATGAAATTGACAATGATATTTAGATGACAATACAATATTATGATACCACCGAACTGGTCTGATGATGAAATTGGAAGATTGTTGATGGGATGGAACTTAGGACTGCTTCCCAGTAAACGTGTGTTTATTTTTAAGCTATATTTTTTATATTAAAGATTCTTTTCCTCCTCGTATATTTTAAATGTAAATTCTTTTGCTTAAGAAATTTTAGTACAAATATCAAATGTTGAAATAAAGTTTTATCTTTATTACAGTATTTTATGGTTCTATATTGATTATTTTAAATGACAAAAATCTTTAGATTAAGATTATCCGTTCTTTTGTATATAATTATATCTGATATATTTCTACCATGTATCTGGAAAGTATGTTTGGTCCCTTTGGCAGACCTACAAGAAACAAAGCGTGCGTCCAAAAAACCGGACTATCTATAAAGACGAAAGCCAATCACGTTTGTTAAATGGGACCTCCCCTCCCTCCCTTCCCAGGGTATTTATTTTATTCTGCTTTTTAGTATTTTTATACCATTAAAAGAAATATATAGTCTATGAAATTTTTATAATAAATATCTGATTGTCATTGTTCATAACATATAGCATGGTGACAGACGAATGGACAGACAGGAGAGAACAAAAACAGAAGTCTTAGAAATAATGTCTCCTTTTTACCCTTTCATTATGAAATCCTAAATTAAATATAAGTACGCTGATGCTGATTACATATATGTAGTATATCTATATGCAAATTTGATTGTCAAGTGGTTATATATAACTCAGAGGAATCAATATTCAATATATATTGAATATTTATTTTCTTCCTCTAATAAGACAACCCGGCGTTAAATTCCGCCATATAACACAAAAACTACTTATAACAATGCAAATGTACAATATTTATACAAAAAAACAAGAATACACATAAAAAATAATAACAGCAACAGCAGAAGAAAATGTCCGTATCCCATCACGGAAGAGTACATCCATTTCTCTTTATGCAATATCATTGTATTATATTTTATTATTTTCATACAAAATATAACTTTACGAGTGGTTATCACAAATAAACACCAGAGTAAATGAAATACGACCGCAAATATATCAGTTACGATATATCGTATATTGAAGATATTTTTGCATGTGAAAATTATACTAGATATGCTATTTTATTTATTGGCTTACTTCACGTGGATTGAAAAAAAATTATGTATTTTTCTTAAAATTATTATGCACGTAATCGATAAACTTTTGCGGCGTTCAGTTCCGCTCCTACACTCGCGACATCTCGCAATCGACGGAGAAAGGAGAACGGAATGTTTTCATACTAGTTGCTTTCCGTTTACCTTGCTATGTGCTGGATAAAACGTGAGGCTGGAGCTATTTTAATTGCAACTCTATGGATGGAGGACATTTCTCAATCAATGATTTTCATCATTTCATCACGTAATTATCATTCCGCTCTAGTAAACAAAACGCGGTGTTGAGTTCCGCGTCTCAATACACGGCTCAAAAATTGGGCGGAAAGATTGAAACGAACTTTTATTGTCAGTTTTGCTCTATCTAACCTGCTATCTACAAGATACAAAAAAAATTAAATTAAAATCACGCTGTATCCCACAAACAGCAGAGTAGGCAGAGGGAACCTAGTTAATCAAACCTAGTTAAGATACTCCTGTCCCCCCTTTCCGTCGAGTTCTGGAGGCATTGCGTATTGAGTGGCGAAAATCAACGTCGCGCTTTGCCTCGACACCAGAGCGAAGAAATGGAAATATAAATGTAAATAAATATTTCATTTCCTCGAGTGGGGATCAAACTTACAACCAGTCGATTTTACAGTCACACTTTGTGCCTCTGCGCCACAACTGGCCCCAATACAGCGGAGGCCAAATATAAAAAAAGGTAACCCTACTACCACATCCAGTAAAGAAGCACCCACGACGTCTAAATATATGTATGTATATTCGTCACGTTCGTACCTACATCCGTAGGGAACCGGAGACATTCTTAAATTTTCATACCGAACACATTCCATTTGCAGCGCGGGGCGAAAAGTGAAAACGCAAAATTGAAAGAAATTCACTCGCAAAGGGAATGTACTGTACATATTTCTTCCTGAGAAAATGTTGTTTGAACAATTTGCGGTGTGTACGTACGTTGGCTTGGTGATTGAAAAGCCTTGAATATTGTGATGTGATTATTTATATAATATATTTTTTTTTAGCTTCACGTTGTATCCCGCACATAGCAGAACAGGAACCTAGTGTAAGGTTCGTTCATTACTTTATAACGAATTTTATAGACTTTTTGTAAGTGCGGAATTCAACGCCGCGCTTTGTGCCGTTACCAGGAAAATAAAAATATTAAATATCTTCACATTTCCTCGAGTAAAAATCGGACCCACGACCTGTCGCGTTTACAGACCACTCTGGTACTCCTGCTCTACGATTAGCCTCATGTATATCTTTTTCTAATATTATTAAATAAATAATATATTACGAATTTTTTTTTAGACTTTGTATAACAAGACAGAGTTGGATCCTGCGATCTCATGAGGTTTTATTTCATAGAAATGTTAAGCTCTTAGTTTTAGTTCTCTAACTTTACTTTGCCTTTGATCATAGCACACAGTGCTCCATATGCAAGATATTAAAAAATATGAGTTATTCTTTATTATAACCACTTAATATCGCCCTCAACTTAAGTACTTTAAGATGTATGTATAATAGAAATATCATTTTTGCCGTTCCCCGAGTTATTTTAGACAATTCTCTTTTAGCTATTCTACATTCGCTTACATACACACATGCCAAATTTCAAGTTTTTTAGTCCGGTAGTTTCGTCTATTAGCTGTCTGTCAGTTACTCACGAAATAGGTTTATATATTTTTTTACTTTTTAAAAATGTTATTCTACGCTTAGGAAGAAAAAAAAATTTTTATTAAACATAAAAATTTGAACACCGCTTCTTGTGCAATTTCGAAGAGGCATGGGTTCAAATCCCGCTATGTATAATTTATTTGCATTATTTATATTAAAATAACACCATGTATACAATATTTTCAGCTTTTCTTAACGCACTTTAAGCACAGGTTACACATAATGTGTTTTAAAAGACCTGTAACACTTGACTGTGAATGCATAATTCAACTTATTATAAAGAAACCTATTCACGTCCTTACTTCTTGTGCAGTGTTTCTTAAAGTTATTTTTTATAACAGCAAAAACACAATACTTTTGCCCTATAGTAGACAGAGAAAACTTAGTGTTAAGACATGCTTTCCTCAATTTTAAAAAAACATTAAGCGTGTTGAGTGAACTGAAAATAATTCAATCCCCGAGTTAGAATTGAACCCACAACAGTCGTGCTTACAGTCAGACGGCCAAAATATGGCAGAATAATATAATTACTAGACTGGTTTATTATGAGCAACACAATAACTTCCATTGGTAGTAGAGGAAAAAAAATAAAGTGTATTACTTAATAATAATATTATTTGTTAGTAGGTACAACTAATGCATTTAGCTAAACTCAGCAGAAGGCAACAAAAAATATCATTGAACCACTAAATGGAAAAAAATATATTTAGTAAAGATTTTATACTTGTTTTTATATAATATAATAAACAGTAGCTTACTCTACAGTACTTACATATTTATGACATTATTCTAGAGTATGTATTCAAACCATTCCAATAACAAAACAACATGTTAATAAAGTTTGAGTATTTGTGCTCTAGCATTTTGATAGTACTTCTGAGTCATGTCGCAGTAAAATGTTGAGGGTCGACTTTCTTTCAGTAATTTTGCAGAATTGAAAAATCTGTTCAGAAAAGGCCGGAGACAGTATAAGAGTTTCGCCGTTTTCTTTTATAATAACCTCGCCTTGTATTATTAATATTGAGTACACATTCATTTTCATTTACGTCTCACCGCTTTGTTCTTTAGAATTTACAAAGCATTTAAACCTTGGTATTTACTGCTTGCTAGAACAGCTTGTGTTGGAATTTATTTGATTACTCCTTAACTTGGTGAAATGAAACTGACTGTATGAAATGTTTTAGCTTTAATTTGTTATAGTAATACACTAAAGTCAGTAAGTTTCAATGAACTTGGGATCTTGGAATAGTTTTTTGATACTAATCTTGTAAGAAAATGTTTTTAGATATCTTACAGTATTAAGGCCGATTTCTATGGTTAATGTTTATTAACTATAAGAATAAAAAAAAAAACACGTAACAATTTCATTTATTTCGTGGTATATTTCCTACCGCAAAGTAATATACCTTGAATCTGATTCTGTGAATGTGTTTTAAATATTTTAAGTTTTTTGAACCCGTTTGATAAAGTTAGGTTCTAATACGCTATGCCTGTGATAAGATAATGAATAAAGCTAAAAACGTAGTGACTATTTTTATAGATTGTACGTATAAAATATTTTATTATTATTTATATAAACAGATTTTTGTAAGTACTTTTGAATCGTTGTATCATCATAGAGATACTGCAGCTACTCACCGGCTCGAAAGGCTGTTCCACTGGGAAGAGTCGATAACAGATCCAATAGTTGCTGTTTTTGATATCAATTTTACGTATACCGCTGACTTCCCTGCATGAGATTCATTTTATTACATAAATTTAATATTATTTATTCAATATTTATTTTATTTCAAATATTTTTGCACATTGTAGTGGCTTTTCTTGTTAATATTGTTTTTAAAATTAATTTAAATTCATATATAATATGGTTAAAATTCTAATACCATTACAAAAAATCTTAAATCGTGGCGAAACTATAAACTCTCAAAGAAAATTATTACTTAGAATTTAATGCACGCAATTTTCCAATGTTCCAATTTTACACATTTTTTTAAAACAATCTATATAATGAAAGTACAACAGGTTTTTTAATTAATATAAATGTTCAAAAATATTGCTTGAGGCCCAACAGAACAAAAAAATCTTTTCCAAGTATGACAAATGAGTTTAGTTTTTTTTTTGCCATTTATCTTATATTTCATTTTATGATTGAATGGAATCGCAGCGGTCCCTGCAGGCCAGTGCTAAGGACGTACATCATTTTGGTCCTCGACAGAAAATAAATAACGATACTATATCTTAAAAACTAATTATTTTTTATTTTTTCTGTTTCTATTTCTTTTTATGTACGTTTTTAATAAAATTAATACATTATCAGTTTTTATTATGTACACAAAAAAAATGTTTTTATACTGTATTTTAGATATTTGAGGCCGTCGTGACGTACGGGCACAAGCGTGCGACTATAAGCGTGACAATTTATGGATTCTATTCTTACTCGAAAATATATTTAATATTTTAATTTACTTGCTCTGGTAACAAGGCGAAGCGCGGCGTTGAGTTTTACTCTTCAATACACAATGTCTCGAGAATTCGGCGGAAAGTTGGGAATGTCTTAATAATATATGTCGTAATAAAAAATGGAATATCTTAGCACTAGTTCCCTCTGCCTATATAATATATATGTTATATACTATGAATCTTACACAAATTTAAAGTTTGTATACAGTTGCTAATCTACATTTCTAAGTTATAAAAACATACCGTACCTACTACGTCAAAGATTACTTCAATCTAATTTTGCCGTTATGGTGTAGTGGGATTAGAAGTGCCAGGGTTATGGGGTCGATCCTTGCCCACGGCATTGCTTAATTGTATATCCTGCATGTAATTTGAGGCTAAACGTGGCGCAGGGGCTCAAAGTGTGCCTGTAAATCGACTGCTTGTGGGTTCGATCCCCACTCGAGGAGATGAAATATTTATTTACATTTATATTTTCATTTCGTCGCTCTGGTGTCGAGGGAAAAGCGCGGCGTTGAGTTCCGCCACTCAACACGCAATGCCTCCAGAAATTGGCGTAAAGTGGGGAACGGAGTGTCTATCAATAAGTAACCTTTGCCTACCCTGCGGTGTGTGGGATACAGTGTGAAGATGAAAAAACAAACCTATTTTTCGCCGAACTTTCAAAACTCTATCTTCTATCTAATATCTTACTTTGCCAGCCAGCAAGCAGAAAAATTAATACAATTATCATTTCCCTAGTAAAAATCGAACCTACAATCATCAAATGTTTAATACTTCGCTTTTATAGTTATACACAATAGTTTCTGGAATGAAGAGCACCGCCTCTATATAATACAAATTACTATTCATAGAGTCTGTACCGAACTAACGATCAGATTTTACTTGGGATTATTTACTGAAATGCCCTTATTTGGCTGTGACTATAATAAATTTGGCACACGATCGTTACTTTAAAGTGTATTTAAATTATTATTACATACTAGATTCTCTCTTGGTTTCGCCCGTTTTAACTACACTATTATTTACTTTTTTTTTCAGCTTCACGCTGTATCCCGCACACAGCAGGGTAGGCAGAGGGAACCTAGTGTTAAGACACTCCGTTCCCCATTTTCTACCAATTTCTGGAGGCATTGCGTGTTGAGTGGTGCAACTCAACGCCGCGCATTTCCCTCGACACCAGAGCGAAGAAATGAAAATATAAATGTAAATAAATATTTCATCTTCTCGAGTGGGGATCGAGCCCACAATCAGTTGATTTACAGACACAATTTGTGCCCCTGCGCCACGACTGGTCTCATTTACTTAGATTAGATAGATTATTTACTTAGTAAACCGAATTGCTTGTATGCTCTAAAAACATTATCATTTTAAACACAATATCTTTAGATTAAAAACTCAAATTGTTCGATAATAGAATTATTATTATATTATATTGATATCAATTTTTAATTGAAATAATTAAAATAAAATAAACACTAAATGTTAATGGAATTTTTATAATAGTTAAATCTGTATTTAAACGAATTCAGCCGTTTCTTTGATTAGCGTACAATACAAACGCACAGACAAACAAATTGAAAGACTCAAATATTAAAAATCATTCTTAGGTTCCGTTACATTTATAAAAATACCCTCAATAATTATACATTTTCTTATATATCTTTTAAGTACAGACATTGATCAGATGCGACAGCGATCATTTGATCCTCACTCAGGGGAACCAATAATAATTAATTGTTCTACTTTAGCAAGACAAAGCGCGTTCAGTTTCACTACTTAATATGCAATTTCTCTTGTTCGGGTGGAAAACGGAGAAAGAAGTATCTCGACACTAGGTTTTCTCTAAATACCTTGATGATAATATGAGAAGAAGCGTAGATAGAGTTGAAAAAGAAATATTTTAATATTTGTTTTGCTTGTAAGAACATTATTTGTATATGACATAATTACTTGAAAATAAAGCAATTTCGTAATTATTATTCTTTTGAACATTTCTGAGAAATTTGCGAAATAAAATCTTTATATATTACTAATTTCGAAAAAGCTATAGCGATGCTTTCATTACAAAACAACATTTATTAGTACTGTAGTAGTATATTGAAAAAAAAACACGCTAATATAAAAAACCATTGAAAGTAATAATCAAGATTCTAATGAAGTCATAACTCATATTATGACTGGCAACATTTGCCATACTTTCACTTCAGATTCGAGGAAAAATAAATTTGAATGAGTCAGCCCTATGTCGGTACAATGTTGTGTAAAAAAGAGAAAATATGCTAAGATTATGAACAGCTCGAGGGGCTTGTTAATGGACAGATGGAATGAATGATTTATATTACGATCGATTGAGTTCTATTGTGGGGTAACCTTTGTTTGTAAAGGTGATTGTGGGTTCGATTCTCACTCGGGAATAAGCAATTTTCTGGTGAAAACATTAAGTGCGGTGTTGATTCCCGACAATTATTATGGAATGACTTGAAAATTGGAAAGAATATGTGGAATGGAGTGTATCGATCGAGTGCAAGTCAGACTCGCCCACCGAGGGATACGTACCAATTTCAGAATTGTAGGTTAACGTTCGTAAGCTTTTTTTTTATTCTTCGCTTTTGTATAGAGACAAAGCGCGACGTTAAGTTCCGCTACTAAACACCCAATGCTTTCAGAATTCTTAACACTAGATTCCCAGGTTCTCTTGAACTACCCTGCTATGCGCGAGGCAAGCTGTATAGCATGAAACTAAAAAAACAAACATAAGAGTTATATTTGAAAATATGTTGAATTTTTATGTGGTTTTACCAAAAAAACGCTTTTATTCCGTCATTGTTCTCAAGCGGAAATAGGAAAAATGTAATATAACTGTTATTATAGTACGCCGTTTCCTTAGAAAAATATATGCAGTAATATGTAATGTATCTTTTGTATGGAAGAAATACAAAGAAATGTGTATTTGGTATCAATTCAAAATAAAATGTAGCTTTAATTTTTTTATTTATATCAAGCATTTAATAAAAAATATATTATATAAATAATCACTTATGCTATACACTCTTTACTTTTCAGCTTCACACTGTATCCCGCATAAAGCAAATTCAACTGGTTACCAAAGCGGGGAATTAAGAATATTTATTATAATATTTCATTTTCTCAAGTGGAAACGAACCCAAAACCTGACGCATTTACAATCCTCAACGTATGAATCTATGATATTTTTTTAGAACAGAAGCTATCTACCTAAGGTTAATAAATATAGGTATATGTGCTCTAAGAATAATGAAATAAACTTCTAACAAATGATATATATAATTATGTATATCAAAGCATTATGGTGTGTGTGTTTGTGTGTGCCAGCAGTCTATACTAATAATAAAATTGTAACGGATGGGTGTCTGTACATGGAACGTATACAAAAAAAATATTGTGGACTTTTACTAATGTGAATATGATCTACAATATTTTTTATATATATTTATGTTCTTCAAAACAAATATTAATGTATTGTCCAAAATATTATAAGCAAAGGTGTCTTTGTTCCTAACAGACATTTCTTACAGTCAATTTAGAGGTGTAGTAGATGTGTTCCCCTGAAAGAGAATTGAAGCCGTAATACTCGCTTATACAGATACTTCCTAATTAAAACGTGATGAACATCGGTATTGAATAAAAAAAATATACTTTACATTTTATTAAAGCGCCCGCATCCCTTTGTTCTGAGTGATTTATGAAGAACTTACAAAACATTAAACATGAACCAATGCAGTAAATAGAAGTAAAGTAAAGTTCAATATTGGTCGCGCGTTTTATTAATATGCTGGATATTATTGTATATTTGATTTATATTATAATATAAATGTGAAAGTTTGCAAGGATGTATGTTTGTTCCTCTTTTACTCAACAACTACTTACTGAACGGACTTAGCTGAAAATTTACAGTAAAATACCTTATATGGTGCTACGTTGTATCTGTACGATGTATATCGCACAGAGCAGGGTAGGCAAAGGGAACCCAGTGTTAAGACACTCCGTTCCCCACTTTCTGCCGAATTCTGGAGACTGCGTGTTAAGCGGCAGAACTTAACGCCGCGCTTTGCCTCGACACCAGAGCGAAGAAATGGAAATATAAATTTAAATAAATATTTAATCTCCTCGAGTGGGGATCGAACCCACAACCAGTCGGTTTTATAAACACACTAAGTGCCCCTGCGCCACAACTGGACTCATTTATATATGTATATGTATATACGTGAAACTATGCATACATATTATACTTTAGAGCCAAACAGAAATATTTAATGCGACATTTACAAACAAATTCTTCAAAATTTCCCACGAGACAAAAAATATTATAATAATATTCAGCAAATAGACAGAAAGTCGATAAGTTTCGGAAACAACTTAAAGGTAAATGGGTAAATAATGTACGAATATTTTCCCGTCGGCTCCTCACAATAAAGAAATTTGGGTAGATTTTTATCGTATCTTGAAAAGAGTGCAAAAAATTATAAAAGGAATATTCGGGAATGGAAATATAATTTATTTTTGGATCATTATTCTTATGTTAAAGATAATTTTGGTCCATCCATAGTGGCGCAGTGACATAGCGTCTAATTCGAAACGCGCCTTATTTAGCTGGATAGTAGGCAGGAGGCAAAGGGGACCCCTAGAGTTAGCAAACCGTTTACCCTCTTTCATAACTCAACATAGTCTCGTAACTCAACGACACGCTATATCTTGTTATTAAATCGTAAATCTAAGAAGGTATTATAATAATAATAAGACTACCAAAACTAACCCAAATTTCTTTATTAATGGAAAATAGAAAATAAAGTAACATAGTAAGAAGTAACTCACACTGACTACACTTCAAAACAAACTATAACGAGTAATTAATCAGCTTCACGCTGTATCCCGCACATTGCAGGGTAGGCAGAGGGAACCTAGTGTTAAGACATTCCGTTCCCCACTTTCTGCCGAATTCCGGAGGCACTGCGTGTTGAGTGGCAGAACTCAACGCCGCGCTTGTCCTCGACACCAGAGCGAAGAAACGGAAATATAAACTTAAGTAAATATTTAATCTCCTCGATTGGGATCGAACTCACAATCAGTGGGTTTTACAGTCACATTTTGTGCCCCTGCGCCACCGCTGGCAACTATATCGAGTGTTAAAGAAAAAAAACCTACAAAAGAGATCACTAAAAACAATAGTTATACAAATAAATATAAAAACACCTAGACCTAGCTAGACCAGAACTAGCCTGAAATGAATGCACGCCAATCAAAACTGCTTCGTAGATAACTTTGTAAAACAGATGTCGGATGGGATTGCTATTGTGTTAGTCACTTTTTCTGTATCTCTATATAGCTTTTAAAAACGGAGCTTTCCAATGAGACTAGAACATAGCTTCTATTGACTCTAGAAAAGAGCTTTTATTGAGCTTTGCTATTAGATAATTGAGCTTATTTTTAACTTTTTTAAATTGTAAAAAGTTATTTTCGTTTTTCTCGCTTTGTTTATAAGACAAAGCACGACTTTGAGTTCAGTTACTTAACACGTAATGTTGAAATGAAGAACGGAGTGTATTTACACTAGGTTCCCGCTGCTTACTATATACGGATATATGCGAAATATAATGGGTAGATAAAAAAAATAACTTTGTTAAAAATTAAATCAAATACAGTAAAAGTGCTGCGTATATCAAAATGAATTGATTTCCGCTACAAAGATTAAAAATATATCTCAATAGGTGGAAAGTGTAACTTATGACTATTAAATACTTATGACTATGTAATATATGGATATTATGAAAAATTAAAACCTTAAAAACTACTAAAATATTCTAAGTTCAATTACCATCTATAGCTAGGACATTTACATAAACAACATAAATATAAATTTTGTGTAAAGATAATTTATAAATTTTCTGTTGTTTTAAATTTATATTTAGGCCGTATATTGTAGCGAAACAGCTTGTAGTTGAGACGGTCGTTAGTTGGATTCCCGTTCAAGGGAATGAAAAGACAAACCGCGGCGTTGACTTCTGCCGCTCAACAGGGACTGTCACGAAAATTGGTCGAAAAGTGGAGAACGGAGTGTTCTAACACTACGTTCTGTCTGCCCAACCCTGCTATATGCGACATACATCGTGGATCGTGGTTTTTTTATTTACATCTTACACATACTCTAAAAAAAGTATTTTTAAACTTTCTCATTAAACCACAAATTGTACTTAACATTGAATTTACAAGTTTAAATCTATATAAAAAGATAAAAAAAGAAAGCAAAATCCAATTAGATAGCAACTTTAAGTGTATCCACTGTTTCATTAAATTATTCTTCACATAATCAACAAAGCTCGCAATGGTAGAGTAAAGTACTCTTTTAAATTATACTTTCTACTGTATTATAAATATGGAACAAGTTCCACTTTGCTTGTTTTTTTCTATACAAACTCATATGTACTTATATGTATATATGACACTTTATTAGGTGACTGGCTTATTACTGTGGTCTTGTTTTATTGACATTTTTTATATATTATAAATTTTATAAAATATTTTAAAATGAGGCCAGTCGTGGAGCAGAGACACGTGTGTGTGACTCCAAAAGCGACTGGTTGTAGATTCGACTCCCATTCGAGGTAATTTCATTTCCTCGCTCTGGTAACGGCGTTGAGTTCCGTCAACTCAATACTCAACGCTTCCAGAATTTGTTGGAAACCAAAGAAGTGTCTTAATGTGAACGGACACTCCGTTCACATTAAGACACTTAACTTGACTTAACATTAGGGAAACGAAACGCCTTAATACTGATTCTCTCTGTCTACCTATATGCGGAATATCACAAAAGCTCAAGTTATGAATATTGCTATCCCGTTAGAATTGCGAGGAATGTTTCATTCTTTTTCAATTTAAATGAGTATGTCAACTTCATCTTTTCTTGAAGGAGTAGCTTTGTAGTTAATATTTAGCATAAATAATAACAAAAATATATTTAAAAAATCAGCTTCACGCTGTATCCCGCACACAGCAGGGTAGACAGAGCGAACCTAGTGGTAAGACACACTGTTCCCCACTTTTCACCGAGTTCTGGAAGCATTGCGTGTTGAGTGGCGGATCTCAACGCCGCGCTTTGCCTCAGCACCAGACCGAAGAAATGAAAATATAAATGTAAGTAAATATTTTATCTCTTCGAGTGGGGATCGAACCCACAACCAGGCGATTTTACAGTCACACTCTGTGCCCTTGCGCCACGACTGGCCTCGCATAAATAACAATTACTTCAAATTACTTCAAAATAATTAATTCAATTTCATACAATTTTATAAATTTCTTACTAGCGACATTGATTGTAGCTCAAGTAAATGAGAACAGAGTCTTAACACTAAGTTTCCTTTGTCTACTTGAGCTATGCGGGAAAAAGGCGTGAAGCTGGTGTCTGTGAACTTAGCAGAGCATTTTCCAGCAGATCAAAAA